>JASDQU010308415.1:109501-119936 GCA_032191745.1 Picea mariana | reverse complement strand
GAGAAGTTCATATGAAACCTCTATTGAGTCGGCCATCTGCAATTGTCCATTCTTACCGAGTTGGCCTTCCCTGTGTCCATGTCCATATATATTCATACTTTGTTTCACCTTCAAAATCTATTACTCATTTCGTGTCATTGATGGGGGATACATAAAGGCCCTCCTGTGACGAGTTTTGTTCCGTCGACTCCAGCTCATTATCTAGAAACAAGACTTAGAAATTATTTGGTACCTTGGGACTTGCATGCCTCAATGGTAGGTTCTCTCACTTTCGACAGTGGGTTTTCATCATTGACCTCTGATCAGGAGATTCCATTGAATGTTCGACCTCAGCACATTTATTCACATTCATTGGATTGTACTCGTGTACCTTGGGAGTCATTGACATTAATGGTGATTTCCCTCACACTTGTTAACGGTTGCATCATTGGCCGGTAATCAAGTGGTTTCTACCATGTTTGACTTCGGCACATGTAATCACATGGTTAGATTCATATTTTCAGGTGATGGGATTGAAGACCCTGGGTTTCATCTTTTTGACCCAGGCTGCGATGGATTATGTATGATTTGCATCGACACATAGATCCACTTTTTATGTCTCATGGCTATGTCATCTTAATTCGAGTCTTCTTGCATAGATCCACGGTGTATTCTTGGTGGCTATGCGATATTTTGACGGCATGGATCCACAGTTTATGATTGGTGTCCATGACCCATGTTCATGATGTCATCTGTTTGTGATCTGAGTATGGGGATGTCTACCTCAGAACTGGTATTATATTCTACAAATGCTTGGTTTTTTGTAGGTTTCCGATTAGGTGCACTCTTGGTTTTCGACACACACACGCAGTTTACAAAGTATTTTGGCTATCACTGATTCCAGCCTTGTACTTTGGGGGGCATTTTGTTATACATGATTTTGTTCATCTTGGTGATGTATTAACAATGGTGCATTCAGGCTCCCAACAAGGACTTTTTGCCTGAGAAAAGTGGATCTTGTCTCCTTCCAAAAACATATTTTCAAAGTGAGTTCGCAGGATGCATATGGCCTAGGGTGAAAGAATCCCTCATTATCGTAGGCCACTTTCATCTAGGGTGCGAACTTCTTGCAGTTTGCTCCATACATAGGGTGCAAACTTGTTTTCAAGCTTGGAAAAGAGAAGAGATCTCAAGGGTTCTAGAAGGGAATCTTCTAGAAAATGAGTTGGCATTCGTATGGTTGTCATTTTATTGACTTCTCAGATTTGATGGGATCATCCTCATCCATGTAACCATCTCTCCTTCTCCTATATATTGAAATGTTTCTCATGGAAAAGGTTAAGCAAGATTAATTGAAGAATTGGTGAAGGAATTGTGTGAAGAACCCTGCTTAGACAGAAGCTTGGAGACTCTAGTTCGTCTATCAAGAGGAATTAGATCTTCTTCATGCAAGTACAGAGAAAGTGTGTGTGTTGGAGCCAAGGGCCACTGAAAGGAATCTTGTGACATCAAGGCGATTAGGTTGTATCTTCTACTTTCAATTAATATGATACAACGGCATGTCCCTTTCCCATAAAGGCATTCTTACTTTATTGTGTAATTCCTTGATCATATGCATAAGTTGACGTTGAATACATTGTGCTATCTTTAATTTGGTTGGTTTCTGTTGTCTTGGACTTGACCTCACAAGAGAACCGGAGTGAAGCGGGAGCAACAGAGACCTGAGGAAGTGATACAAAGGTATGTCACTCGTTCCTCCTTACTAGCAAATTCAATTATTGCAACTTAAGGAAAGAGTCATGTCATGTCCTGTTTTGTTCTAAATCAAGGTGTATCTAGGGAGATCTGTTAGTGTATGCACCTACCGATTAGTCCGATAACACTATCATAAATTCCCGACTCACCCCACTAGAATCACTTCGAGCAATAGTAGACCACTTAACAACAATGTGTTAGTAATCCCAAGAAGTAGTGAACAACTTGACCACATTTCTTGAGCAAGTCCAAGATCCTTTCTCTTATGCACCTCCTTTTAACCCAGAAGGCACTGAGTCCTCACATTCAACCTCCTTTCATTCCAACCACTTTCAGTGAGACTTGTGTCTTTCTAGAGTGGAGGTGAACAAATTTGATGGTTCGGATCCCATGGGTTGGGTCATTACTTACGAGTTGGAAAAACTCTATTATGGTTTTCTCTATCTATATTGTGAATGTCGACAATGGTGGTAATGGAGAAAAAAAATATACCAAGGGGACACAATTTTTTACACAACTTTATGAATGCTTTGACACTCACACCCACCATATAGGTCATTTGACCAAGTTAAAACAATCTATCATAGTGGAAGACTTTATAGCTACCTTCGATCACTTGTCTTTCCGCACAGAGGGCATGTCAAATGATTTTTTTTGGGAATGCTTTATTAGTGGCCTAAAGGATGGAATGTGTGCCCACGTCCTAATGGCTCGCCCCTAGACTTGGATGGAAGATACTAAAAGAGATAAGGAATAAAAATAGATTGTCTCCTCCCAAAACAGAAAACCCTCCTTTATTCCTCACCCTAAACCCTCAAATCTTTCCCCTCCTGCCACTGCACTCAAGATCCATAAATTGACCCAGGTAGAAACGGTTGAACTCCAACTCAAAGGCCTTTTCTATAATTGTGACGGAAAATATTTTTTGGGGCACAAGTGTAAGGAACATCATATTTTTATCTTCATATCTAAGGATTTTTTTGATGAATATGTATATGTTTCCCCCATGTCAAAGTTACCCAAGCTAGTTGATCATACTTCACCCTCTGATCCACCAAAATTTGAACCAGTCATTTCACGAAATTCCCTCATGGGATTCTCTACTCCCCAAACCCTCAAGTTAATTTTCGACATTAAGCATCAGAAGATCATCATCCTAATTGACAGTGGAAACAACCATAATTTTATTCATTGTCGCATTTCCCAAGAAACCAATTTCTATATATGTGTAGTCAACAGTTTTCAAATCATGATTTCCAATAGTGGTTCTATGAAATGTATGGGGCATTGTGAAAATGTGTGCCTCCAAATTGGTCAGTACAACCTAAAATATCATATGTTTGCTATCGACATGGGTGGTTGTGACATTGTGCTTGGTGTAGAATGGTTATGCACTCTCGGCCCCATCCTCATGGATTTTAAGGAATTTACCATGCAATTCCAACAAGAGGGACAATGATATAAGTTCCAATGCATCACAACAGGATCCCTTGAGATCATTAGTTCCCATAGAATGGAAAAGCTCCTCAAAAAAGTTCATTCAATCATTATTTTCCAACTCCATTCCATTCAAGAAGTTGAGACACCTTTTTTGCATCCTGACCTCCAATCTATACTCTCGCAACACTAAGATGTTTTTAACACTCCCCATGGAATTCCCCCTTCCCATGGTGTTCATGATCATTCCATTCCTCTAGTCTCAGGCAGTATTCCTCCCTGTGTTTGCCCTTATCGTCATCCCTTTTCCCAGAAGATTGAAATTGAGAAAAAATTCAAGAATTGCTCGAAGCAGGTATTATCCTTCCTAGTACCATCCCCTATTCTTCTCATGTGGTCATGGTACTCAAGAAAGAAGGCACTTGGTGCATGTGTCCAGAATTTTGCGCCCTCAACAAACTCACCATCAAAGACAAATTTCACATTCCTATCATTAATGACCTGTTGAATTAATTGAGTGGTGCTTAATACTTTATTAAACTTGATCTATGTTCTGGCTACCACCAAATACGTATGAAAGAGGAAGAAATTCACAAGACTCCATTTTGAACTCATGAGGATCACTATGAGTTCTTGGTCATGCCCTTTGGCCTATTTAATGATTCCTCCACTTTCTAAAGTCTCATGAATAATGTCTTTAGTCCTTTCCTCTGTCATTTTGTATTATTTTTCTTTGATATTATTCACATATATAGTAAAACTTGGCAAGCCCATCTCGTCCATGTCGATCAAGTTCTCCATCTACTCTCTTAGCTCAAACTTTTCCTCAAACAACCTAATTGTGTTTTTGGAGCCTAGAAACTGGAGTACCTAGTTCATATTGTCGGAAAGGATGGAATATAGGTGGATCCTAAGAAAATTGAAGCTATGAAAGATTGGATTCATCCAAAAACTCTTAAGAGCTTGCATGGTTTTTGGGTTTAATGGGATATTATCCCAATTCTGTTGAGGATTATGGAAAAATTGCAACACCTCTCATAGCTCTCCTTAAAAAGAATTCTTTCACTTGGACTCCACCAACTGATCAATCCTTCCACACCTTGATAGAAGCTATGTGCATAACCCCTATCATGGCACTTCACGACTTCACCAAGAATTTTGTCTTGGAATGTAATGCTTCAAGAAAAGGAGGGCAATCCTCATGCAAGATGGCAAGCCTTTGGATCTCACTAGTAAACAACTTTCGAAGAGACATTTGGGACAATCAATCTATCAAAATGAAATGTTGGTTATTTTTCATGCCATGGATCTCCATGTCCTTATCTATTGGGTAAATTCTTCCAAATTAAAACTTATCATTAGGACCTCAAGTATTTTATGGAACAACAAATTTTCTCTCCAGGGCAACAAAAAAGGGTGAAAAAGATATTTGGCTATGATTATGAGATCATTTACAAGAAGGGAAAATAAAATATGGTTGTTGATGCTCTTTCCAGGAAGTATGAAGTAGAAGGGTCCCTCTTTTCTATATCCTTCATTGTAGCAGATCAGCTCCAAGATATTCACTTGGAATGGTTGCAAGACCCCAAACTTTCTCACCTGATTCAAAATTTGCAATACCATTCTCAAGCTTCTCTAGGGTACTCTTGGCAGAATGAAGAAATTTGCTACAAAGGCCATTTGTGTTTAAGAAAACAATCACAACTTAAATCCATGGTTCTTTTTGAGCTTCATGCTTCACCCACAGTTGGGCATTCAGGTTTTTCCAAAACCTATGAATGGTTCAAACGTTCTTTTTTATAATACGGTATGAAACATGACATCCACATCTTTGTGGATAAATCTGATATTTGTCAACGCAAGAAGGGATAAACAATAAAAGCTACAGGAACACTCCAACCGATTTTGATTCCCCCTACTATTTGGATGGATATTTCTATGGATTTCATTGTTGGCTTACATAAACCAGGAAATAAGTCAGTCATCATAGTTGTGGTGGATCGCCTTTCCAAATATTCTAATTTATGTTCTCTTCAAAACTCATTCATCGCATCCACAACGGCTCATTTTTTTTATGGATAATATATTCAAACTTCATGGCATGCCTCATTCTATTTTCTTTGACTGAGATCCAACTTTCACCAGCAATTTTTGGCAAGAATTGTTCAGGCTCCAGGGAACCCAATTGCATCTCAACACCTCCTATCATCCCCAGAATGATGGCCAAAAGGAAGTTGTCAACAAGTTTTTGGGAACATATTTGTGATGTTTTTCATCCGACTGACAAAATGAGTGAGCTCAGTGGTTACCCCTAGTTGAATGGTGGTACAACACATCTTACCATATTGATACTTACATGGCTCCTTTTGATGTAGTCTACGGGAAAATTTCACCATCATTTATTGCATACATTATAGGTGCCTTGAAGTTTCAGGAGGTTGAAAACAATATTACAATCCAAGAGGACATTCTCTGTACACTCAAAGAAAATTTGGTCATGGCTCAGAATCGCATAAAGCAACAAGCAAAACAGGGTCATTCTGAATGTCAATGTTTTTAAGGGGACCAAGTGTATCTTTGTCTGCAACCTTATAAGAAGACTTCACTCAAAGTTGAACACTATCATAAACTTGTTCCCAAATTTGATTGTCCTTATAAAACTCTCAAGCGAGTGGGACCCATGGCCTACCAGTTAGATTTGCACAGTCATTCTAAGCTCCATCGTGTTTTTCATATCTCATGCTTAAAGAAAGTTATTGAAACTAAGTGCCACAATCAACCTCATCTCCCTGAGTTGGTTGAAGAAGGTTCCATTTAGTTTCATCCACAAGCAGTCTTGGCCCAACATGAGCGTCGTCTTCATCAACACACCATTAAGGAAGTGTTAGTTTAGTGGAAAGATACAAATCCAGAAGATGCCACTTGGGATTCGACCACCATTTTGCAACAATTTCCTCATCTCAAGCCTTGGGGACAAGGTTGTTGTTCAAGGGGGAGGAAAATTTAGGGACCTAACCACCTTAACCCCTCATGTAGGTAGAATAATATGTTTTCCATGTAATAAAGGTTGACATTAGTTAATAAGGCCTTTTTATAATGTGAACAAGTCTAATGTAAGAATACTTAATAGAAGCTTCTGATTCGAGAAAAATATTCCTCTGGAATGTTCTTTAGAATATAGAATTAGTATAAATAAGAGTAGGAGGCATGAGAAAGCCTTGTCTTGAGAATTATTGTAATTGAGCATTGATTTGTTGGAGGTTTCCCCCTCGAAGAGGCAAGTCAACATTGATTCTATCAATTAAGGTATCATTTTGTGTGTGTCGGTTCTCTACATTTTGTTGTTTTGCTAGTAATTACTACTATATTTATTTTTTTTACTATTTATAATAGATCTGGTACCTAACATACTCACTGATATGATTGTTGGATCTTAGCATATGTATGGATATAGAGGCTATGAATACCATCATATCCAGAGTTCTAAATATTTGTTGTTAAATTTAATGTGAGTGGTGGAGCTTTAAGACTAATCAAAGGTACATGCAGTGCATCTAATACCACAACAGGATTCTAGAAGGTTCAAAGGCTGAGAATTGAAAACTTTCCATCATCTAGACCTTTTCAAGTGATGAAAAATACCAAAAATGCACCTACAGGTTTTCTATACTCTTGGCACTGAAAGTGAAGAAATATTTTAAGATTTGAACCAATGTTGTGATTAAAGAAAGTTGGGAGTGATGGAGTAAATGTTGATGTCGATATAGACTGTTACTTCCTTTGAGATGTTTGTTGGCTGCAAATTTTAACTTGTACAAAACCATCGGTCAGCTTACAACAAATCCAATCTCAATGGAAATATGTTATAGGAACAAAGATCAGGTATGGGAACAAATATCTCCTTTTCATCAAGCTACCTTGACAATCCCCGCTTATTCAGAAAAATATGAAAATGATGTTTCACTGCACTTCAATATGGACCAATAACTATGTGCAACATTTATTGAAATTTATTCATTTACTATCCTACCCTACTTGAAAAAGGAAACATTTTCTCAAGTGTAGGAGTATTTCCAGTGAATCTATGTGTGTAATAGGTTTAAATGTATACTCATATCCAAGTATGAAAAATATACCCCGATGACTACCCATACATGAGAGGTTGTCTGCTCTTGTAGAGATGATTCTAAGAAGTGTTGATGGATGGAATAGTATTGTAGCCTTATGAATATTTGGAACCAAGTTTTGATGTAATATTTGTCTCCTCGACTCTCTTTGATTGTCATGAAATGAAGTTCTTTGGAAATTTTCTCATAACACTCCAAAATGCACAAAGGATCTAGCGATGAACATGCCAAAAATTGTTTGATATCTAGCTCTAATATCTTCTCTTCATCTGATGTGGTCCATGACTCTTTGATATCTTTTATATACTCACAAGGACTACTAGAACAAAATTATATATCCTCTTTCTGTGGAATATGTTCATGGATCCCTTTTTCCTCTATTGCATCTTAAAATGAAGACTCATCCCTAGTGACAAATATGGAGTATGGGAAAGGATTTGAAAATATCCTTGTAGGGGTATGTCCTCCTTTTCTAAACAAATGCATGAGCATATTTACATTCTTCTAGTTGGTCTATTAATCCCTGTCTTGAACATGGATTAGTGTATGGGGTTTTTACAAACCAAAAATAACAACTTTAAGAAAATAGATGAAATATTGCACACCAGACAATACAAATTCCAAAGCAAAGCATGTATTCGGAAAGATCACGGTAATAAGACCCTTTTGTCACAGAATTGCATGTTGACATGATAATATTTTCCCTTTCCATGCATCAAACTAAAAGAAGACACATTGAACCAACACATCGAGGCCTTGGAGAAACTCACTAAAGTAAATGCAGTGAGCTAGAACCATTTCAAAAATTCTTAAGTGAGGGTACCTTTACATCTTACCATTTCTCCTCCTCCAAGTCTTAAATGTTGATGCAATNATTTATATGCATAAATACTTGACATTAAATCTATCAATTTGGGAGCATAAAATTTGATATGCAAACACAGGAAATACAAGATCAAAGCCTATGTTGACCTATCAAAGAATTTTTTTCAAACCAAACTACACCATATATTTGTATCGTTGGATGAGGGTTACTCAAATTTTGTCCTAGAAAAAACCATGGTTTTTCCCAAGGGTTCATGTGATCACTTATAAATAAAAACAATCCTTCAATATTCAATGGATAATAAACTTCTATGGTCAACTCAAATATAAAAGAAAGATTTCAAATGAGAATGAGAATTGGAAATACAAATCTTGAAAGCTATAGGAAATATAGAGGCATCTGCCAGCCATTCACCATGAATGCCAATTACACTTAAACAACTCTGAGTACAATCTTTCATTGGATAAGTCCAAATGTTCTTGTACTTCCAAACAAATGTAGTTATAGAAATGATATTTGGTTCTAAGCAATTACATCTATATCTTTAACTAAATCAAAATATTGATAAACAAAAGGCACTTAACAAACTTGGAAATGTAAATCAGATCTACTAACTAACTGAAAAGAAATAAACACAATGCATGACAAGGAATGGGATCCCTAACGAACCTAGCACAAGTTGTGAGAAAGCTTACAAATTAAGTGAGCTCTCAAGAACAAGAACATAACATCAATAGTTGATTATTATGGAATGAAATTCGAAGATTACAAGTACTCAAGAATGGATTCTACTCCTTACAATAATGTTCTTCTCCTTTCTTACAATTCTCCTCTCCTCTGTTCTATGGTTTTATATATACATAGAAGAGCAATGAAGTGGATCAAAACTAATTCCCTCAAATCAAAACTTTCAAAATATAAATAGCTTACAAGATATATCTCCTTTTTGGTGGATCTTGGTTGCAGAGATAACTCAAGATGTGATTACAAATCATTTTTTATAACATCAAAGAACTAAGAATATATTGATTGTATCTCCTTGTTGGTTAGGCGCATCCATTTGGCTGCAACATTGGAGAAGACGGTCGCAATAGTAAATCTGGCAAACCCAGTTTGGAGAAATGGTCATATCTCCCAAACCATGCACTTTTGAAAAAAAATCGCTCACTCACTACTCAAATTAAGATGTTCTGCAAAAAACCCATGTTTTGGATTTTCTAGATTTGTCTTCATCATCTAAGAAATCACATAGGAATATCATTGTTGCTAACTTGTCACATATTTGAATACGAACATTTGACCACAGGTTGGAGGCTTCCATGTTGGACTTGGTGTTACACACCTAAATTTTGCACTATTAAATGTTGCACTTAAGTGTCGTAAGTGTCACAAGTGTCGCATTGTTAAATGATGCACTTAAGTGTCGTAAGTGTCACAATTTTTATACACCTAAGTGTCGCATCACCAAATGTCACACCTAAGTGTCGAACTAAAGTGTTTCACTTTACCAAGTGTCGCAACTTCATCACCATGAGAAAAAGTATGTCATATCCCTAGACATTTTGAAGAAGAAACCTATCGGTTGGAGGATGAAACACCATATTTTTCCTTGAGATTTTGGCCTTAATTGAGCTTCATTGCCCCCCTACCCATATACAAGGAGGGATGAAACCCTGATCATCGCTCCCCCAAAGTGTCTTAGGGAGTGATAGTCCCTTGTTCATCTCCCTGTGCATAGTCTTGGGGAGGTGATGAAGTTTTTTCTACCATCATGTCATCATTTGTGAGGTGGTTTCTGATATTTCTTGATTAGTTAAGGGAATTCCTAGAGCTTTATCATATTCAAGGTAAGTTCAATCTTGTTGGTTGATCCAAATCATGTTTTGACTACATTCTCTCCTCAACACTATCATATGGTTGTGATATTTCCAATCATATATAATGAAGGCCATGCTTGAGTGAAAGGGGTGGGAATTAAGAACATCATACTTATGATTATGTGAGATCCAAGGGGATAGAAAGGAGAGCTTGGAGGAGTTGTTGCAACGTCAAACTTGAGATTGTAAGTGCTTCCATTTTGTTGGCTTTTCATCAATACATCACTTGGCCTATTCCACTCATATCTATGTGTTCAAGTATATGCATGTCTATTGTTGTTAAATTCATCGTATATAGATATATTTTCACTTAACAATTTAGTGTGGAAGAAGGAGGTTTCTCTTTGTTCTTTGTAGGTATTTTTTTGCACCTAAGAGCTTGGACATAAAGACCAAAGTCTAGAGGAGTGAGGAAAACTTTCGTAAAACGGTAT
>JASDQU010308415.1:93878-109451 GCA_032191745.1 Picea mariana | reverse complement strand
GGCTACCACCAAATACATATGAAAGAGAAAGAAATTCACAAGACTACATTTTGAACTCATGAGGGTCAGTATGAGTTCTTGGTCATGCCCTTTGGCCTATTTAATGATTCCTCCACTTTCCAAAGTCTCATGAATAATGTCTGTAGTCCTTTCCTCTGTCATTTTGTATTATTTTTCTTTGATGTTATTTGCATATATAGTAAAACTTGGCAAGCCCATCTCGTCCATGTGGATCAAGTTCTCCATCTACTCTCTTAGCACAAAATTTTCCTCAAACAACCTAATTGTGTCTTTGGAGCCTAGAAACTGGAGTACTTGGTTCATATTGTCGGAAAGGATGGAATATAGGTGGATCCTAAGAAAATTGAAGCTATGAAGGATTGGATTCATCCAAAAACTCTTAAGAGCTTCCATGGTTTTTGGATTTAATGGGATATTATCGCAATTCTGTTAAGGATTATGGAAAAATTGCAACACCTCTCATTGCTCTCCTTAAAAAGAATTCTTTCACTTGGACTCCACCAACTGATCAATCCTTCCATGCCTTGATAGAGGCTATGTGCATAACCCCTATCATGGCATTTCACGACTTCACCAAGAATTTTGTCCTGGAATGTAATGCTTCAAGAAAAGGAGGGCAATCCTCATGCAAGATGGCAAGCCTTTGGATCTCACTAGTAAACAACTTTCGAAGAGACATTTGGGACAATCAATCTATCAAAATGAAATGTTGGCTATTTTTCATGCCATGGATCTCCATGTCCTTATCTATTGGGGAAATTCTTCCAAATTAAAACTTATCATTAGGACCTCAAGTATTTTATGGAACAACAAATTTTCTCTCGAGGGAAACAAAAAAGGGTGAAAAAGATATTTGGCTATTATTATGAGATCATTTACAAGAAGGGAAAATAAAATATGATTGTTGATGCTCTTTCCAGGAAGTATGAAGTAGAAGGCTCCCTCTTTTCTATATCCTTCATTGTAGCAGATCATCTTCAAGATGTTCACTTGGAATGGTTGCAAGACTCCAAACTTTCTCACCTGATTCAAAATTTGCAATACCATTCTCAAGCTTCTCTAGGGTACTCTTGGTAGAATGAAGAAATTTGCTGCAAAGGCCATTTGTGTTTAAGAAAACAATCACAACTTAAATCCATGGTTCTTTTTGAGCTTCATGCTTCACCCACAGTTGGGCATTCAGGTTTTACCAAAACCTATGAATGGTTCAAACGTTCTTTTTTATAATACGGTATGAAACATGACATCCACATCTTTGTGGTTGAATCTGATATTTGTCAACGTAAGAAGGGATAAACAGTAAAAGCTACAGGAACACTCCAACTAATTTCGATTCCCCCTACTATTTGGATGGATATTTCTATGGATTTCATTGTTGGCTTACATAAACCAGGAAATAAGTCAGTCATCATAGTCATGGTGGATCGCCTTTCCAAATATTCTCATTTATGTTCTCTTCAAAACTCGTTCATCGCATCCACAACGACTCATTTTTTTTATGGATAATATATTCAAACTTCATGGCATGCCTCATTCTATTTTCTTTGACTGAGATCCAACTTTCACCAACAATTTTTGGCAAGAATTGTTCAGGCTCTAGGGAACCCAATTGCATCTCAACACCGCCTATCATCCCCAGAATGATGGCCAAAAGGAAGTTCTCAACAAGTTTTTGGAAACATATTTGTGATGTTTTTCATCTGACCGACAAAATGAGTGAGCTCAGTGGTTACCCCAAGTTGAATGGTGGTACAACACATCTTACCATATTGATACTTACATGGCTCCTTTTGAAGTAGTCTACGGGAAAATTCCACCATCATTTATTGCATACATTATAGGTGCCTTGAAGTTTCAGGAGGTTGAAAACAATATTACAATCCAAGAGGACATTCTCTATACACTCAAAGAAAATTTGATCATGGCTCAGAATCGCATGAAGCAACAAGCAAAACAGGGTCATTCTAAATGTCAATGTTTTTAAGGGGACCAAGTGTATCTTTGTTTGCAACCTTATAAGAAGACTTCACTCAAAGTTGAACACTATCATAAACTTGTTCCCAAATTTGATGGTCCTTATAAAACTCTCAAGCAAGTGGGACCCATGGCCTACCAGTTAGATTTGCACGTTCATTCTAAGCTCCATCGTGTTTTTCATATCCCATGCTTAAAGAAATTTATTGAAACTAAGTGCCACAATCAACCTCGTCACCCTGAGTTGGTTGAAGAAGGTTCCATTTAGTTGCATCCACAAGCAGTCTTGGCCCAAAATGAGCGTCGTCTTCGTCAACACACCATTAAGGAAGTGTTAGTTTAGTGGAAAGATACAAATCCAGAAGATGCCACTTGGGATTCGACCACCATTTTGTAGCAATTTTCTCATCTCAAGCCTTGAGGACAAGGTTGTTGTTCAAGGGGGAGGAAAATTTAGGGACCTAACCACCTTAACCCCTCATGTAGGTAGAATAATATGTTTTCCATGTAATAAAGGTTGACACTAGTTAATAAGGCCTTTTTATAATGTGAACAAGTCTAATGTAAGAATACTTAATAGAAGCTTCTGATTCTAGAAAAATATTCCTCTAGAATGTTCTTTAGAATATAGAATTAGTATAAATGAGAGTAGGAGGCATGAGAAAGCCTTGTCTTGAGAATTATTGTAATTGAGCATTGATTTGTTGGAGGTTTCCCCCTCGAAGAGGCAAGTCAACATTGATTCTATCAATTAAGGTATCATTTTGTGTGTGTCGGTTCTCTACATTTTGTTGTTTTTCTAGTAATTACTACTATATTTATTTATTTTACTATTTATAATAGATCTGGTACCTAACATACTCACTGATATGATTGTTGGATCTTAGCATATGTATGGATATTGAGGCTATGAATACCATCATACCCAGAGTTCTGAATATTTGTTGTTAAATTTAATGTGAGTGGTGGAGCTTTAAGACTAATCAAAGGTACATGCAGTGCATCTAATACCACAACAGGATTCTAGAAGGTTCAAAGGCTAAGAATTGAAAACTTTCCATCATCTAGACCTTTTCAAGTGATGAAAAATACCAAAAATGCACCTACAGGTTTTCTATACTCTTGGCACTGAAAGTGAAGAAATATTTTAAGAGTTGAACCAATGTTGTGATTAAAGAAAGTTGGGAGTGATGGAGTAAATGTTGATGTTGATATAGGCTGTTGCTTCCTTTGGGATGTTTGTTGGTTGCAAATTTTAACTTGTACAAAACCATCATTCAGCCTACAACAAATCCAATCTCAATGGAAATATGTTATAGGAACAAAGATCAGGTATGGGAACAAAGATATCCTTTTCATCAAGCTACTTTGACAATCCCCTCTTATTCAGAAAATATGAAAATGATGTTTCAATGCACTTCAATATGGACCAATAACTATGTGCAACATTTATTTAAATTTATTCATTTACTATCCTACCCTAATTGAAAAAGGAAACATTTTCTCAAGTGTAGGAGTATTTCAAGTGAATCCATGTGCGTAATAGGTTTAAAAGTATACTCATATCCAAGTATGAAAAATATACCCCGATGACTACCCATACATGAGAGGTTGTCTGCTCTTGTAGAGATGATTCCAAGACGTGTTGATGGATGGAATATTATTGCGGCCTTATGACTATTTTGAACCAAGTTTTGGTGTAATCTTTGTCTCCTCGACTCTCTTTGATTGTCATGAAATGAAGTTCTTTGGAAATTTTCTCATCACACTCCAGAATGCACAAAGGATCTAGCGATGAACATGCCAAAAATTGTTTCATATCTAGCTCTAATATATTCTCTTCATCTGATGTGGTCCATGACTCTTTGATCTCTTTTATATACTCACAAGGACTACTAGAACAAAATTATATATCCTCTTCCCGTGGAATATGTTCATGGATCCCTTTTTCCTCTATTGCATCTTAAAATGAAGACTCATCCCTAGTGACAAATATGGAGTGTGGGAAAGGATTTGAAAATATCCTTGCAGGGGTATGTCCTCCTTTGCTAAACAAATGCATGAGCATATTTACATTCTTCTAGTTGGTCTATTAATCCTTGTCTCGAACATGGATTAGTGTATGGGGTTTTTACAAACCAAAAATAACAACGTTAAGAAAATAGATGAAATATTGCACACCAGACAATACAAATTCCAAAGAAAAGAATGTATTCGAAAAGATCACGGTAATAAGACCGTTTTGTCACAGAATTTCATGTTGACATGATAATATTTTCCCTTTCCATGCATCAAACTAAAAGAAGACACATTGAACCAACACGTCAAGGCCTTGGAGAAACTCACTAAAGTAAACGCAGTGAGCTAGAACCATTTCAAAAATTCTTAAGTGAGGGTACCTTTACATCTTACCATTTCTCCTCCTCCAAGTCTTAAATGTTGGTGCAACAAAATTGTGTGCAAAAAAAAAAATTGTAAGTGCTTTAATCCCTTTGGCATATCATTGACAATGATGCCAAAAAAGTCAGGTAATTTATATGCATAAATACTTGACATTAAATCTATCAATTTGGGAGCATAAAATTTGAAATGCAAACATAGGAAATACAAGATCAAAGCCTATGTTGACCTATCAAAGAAATTTTTTCAAACCAAACTACACCATATATTTGTATCGTTGGACGAGGGTTACTCAAATTTTTTCCTAGAACAAACCATGCTCTTTCCCAAGGGTTCATGTGATCACTTATAAATAAAAACAATCCTTCAATATTCAATGGATAATAAACTTCTATGGTCAACTCAAATATAAAAGAAAGATTGCAAATGAGAACGAGAATTGGAAATACAAAGCTTGAAAGCTATAGGAAATATAGAGGCATCTGCCAGCCATTCACCATGAATGTCAATTACACTTAAACAACTTTGAGTACAATCTTTCATTGGATAAGTCCAAATGTTCTTGTACTTCCAAACAAATGTAGTTATAGCAATTATATTTGGTTCTAAGCAATTACATCTATATCTTTAACTAAATCAAAATATTGATAAACAAAAGACACTTAACAAACTTGGAAATGTAAATCAGATCTACTAACTAACTGAAAAAAAATAAACACAACGCATGACAAGGAATGGGATCCCTAAAAAACCTAGCACAAGCTGTGAGAAAGCTTACAAATTAAGTGAGCTCTCAAGAACAAGAACATAACATCAATAGTTGATTATTATGGAATGAAATTCGAAGATTACAAGTACTCAAGAATGGATTCTACTCCTTCTTACAATAATGTTCTTCTCCTTTCTTACAATTCTCCTCTCCTATGTTCTATGGTTGTATATATACATAGAAGAGCAATGAAGTGGATCAAAACTAATTCCCTCAAATCAAAACTTTCAAAATATAAATAGCTTACAAGATATATCTCCTTTTTGGTGGATCTTGGTTGCAGAGATAACTCAAGATGTGATTACAAATCATTTTTTATGACATCAAAGAACTAAGAATATATTGATTTTATCTCCTTGTTGGTTGGGCACATCCATTTGCCTGCAACATTGGAGAAGACGGTCGCAATAGTAAATCTGGGCAAACCCAGTTTGGAGAAATGGTCATATCTCCCAAACCATGCACTTTTGAAAAAAACCGCTCACTCACTACTCAAATTAAGATGTTATGCAAAAAACCCATGTTTTGGATTTTCTAGATTTGTCTTCATCATCTAATAAATCGCACAGGAATATCATTGTTGCTAACTTGTCACATATTTGAATACGAACATTTGAGCACAAGTTGGAGGCTTCCATGTTGGACTTGGTGTTACACACCTAAATTTTGCATTGTTAAATGTCGCACTTAAGTGTCGTAAGTGTCACAAGTGTCGCATTGTTAAATGATGCACTTAAGTGTCGTAAGTGTCACAATTGTTATACACCTAAGTGTCGCATCACCAAATGTCACACCTAAATGTCGAACTAAAGTGTCGCAACTTCATCACCGTGAGAAAAAGTATGTCATATCCCTAGACACTTGAAGAAGAAACCTATCGGTTGGAGGATGAAACACCATATTTTTCCTTGAGATTTTGGCCTTAATTGAACTTAATTGCCCCCCTGCCCATATACAAGGAGGGATGAAAACCTAATCATCACTCCCCCAAAGTGTCTTAGGGAGTGATAGTCCCTTGTTCATATCCCTGTGCATAGTCTTGGGGGGGTGATGAATCTTTTTCTACCATCATGTCATCATTTGTGAGGTGGTTTCTGAGATTTCTCGGTTAGTTAAGGGATTTCCTAGAGCTTTATCATATTCAAGGTAAGTTCAATCTTGTTGGTTTATCCAAATCATGTTTTGACTACATCCTCTCCTCAAAACTATCATATGGTTGTGATATTTCCAATCATATATAATGAAGGTCATGCTTGAGTGAAAGGGGTGGGAATTAAGAGCATCATACTTATGATTATGTGAGATCCAAGGGGATAGAAAGGAGATCTTGGAGGAGTTGTTGCAACGTCAAACTTGAGATTGTAAGTGCTTCCATTTTGTTGGCTTTTCATTAATACATAACTTGGCCTATTCCTCTCATATCTATGCGTTCAACTATATGCATGTCTATTGTTGTTAAATTCATCGTATATAGATATATTTTCACTTAACAATTTAGTGTGGAAGAAGGAGGTTTCTCTTTGTTCTTTGTAGGTATTTTTTTGCACCTAAGAGCTTGGACATAAAGACCAAAGTCTAGAGGAGTGAGGAAAACTTTCGTAAAACGGTATGTCATCCATCTCTTTCTTATAATTCTAATTGTTGAAATAGGTCTAGGGGGGAAGTAGTTCACCATTTGTTTCCTTCTATCTTGGATGAAAGAAGAGGTCTTGATCCAATGGGGGTTTCACTTGTCCACAGGGGGGACTTTACCATAACACTTGGGTGTGATCCAATGAACACCACTCCATCTTGGATTGGTTACCTTCAAAACCTGTGTGGTCATTTTTCATTTGAGGAGGCATATGTATGTCAATCAATTATCTCAAGTACCAGAAGCAAACCAATGGTACAAGAACTAAACTAAAACAAATTTTCATCAGCAAGATAAACTTAAAAACCATTTAACCTATTAAATATGTAGGAATAACTAAAAATAATCAACTTGCACCTCTATATGCTTGGAAAAGGTTTTTGACTTCAAAAGTGTAGAGGTTTATGATCAAATGGGAAATATTAAGGTATGAAAGAAGGATGTAAGTGGTAAAAGGCCAACTAAATTATTAATAAAGGTGACAAAATGGGAGGCCAACAGGCTCATCCTCTACTAGCTTTTTTTCATCGATATCTACCCCATTTATCTCATTAACCATCCATCCATGCACGATGGTTGGACCCAACCAACTTGACCTATTGTAAATGGATAACTTTAATATCCAAATTTGGTGAATATCATTAATGATCTTATCTAAAATGGTACTACTTAGCCACCCATACCATCCAAGTTACCCTATGATATTTCCAAGTTCGAGGGTCAACTTGGAGGATCTCCATGAAACGATGTTATAACATTTCATTTATGGTGCTCCTAGTGTTAGCATTGAGATTCACACTTAGACTGTTGTAATTTCAAGCCCAGTACCCATCAGAATATAAATGAATTAAATTGGTTGAGTAGGTGGATCAACAATACTGGGAAAGAAAGGGAGAGGGTAACAGATTGTCTGCAGAGGCATTGCATTGGGAAAGGATTCACAACATCCTACAGATCAAAGGCAATCAAACTGTATATCAGAAAAAATGGATATATAATGATGAGTATAAGCATGGTGAATATGAAAAAATGAAGAACATACATTGTACAAAGATCCTTTCTGCAAACAGATAAATATTTTGTTGACAATAAACAATTATTAAATGGGCAAGCTACAGTAGATCCTCTAATGTTCATGAATCCATCCATCAATGGCAGTTATGATTCTCAAAACCTGCAACATTTTCAAGCAAGGAGATAAATAAGAAATGGAAAAACACAGAAGATAATATGATAACAGCTCTCATGAATCTTTAATGGTAGAAAATGTCATTACAAACAAGCCCTCAGGCTTACAAATGAGCAACTAAAACTGCTCCTCCAGCTCTCTCCACTCTTGGCTCATGAATCCAACCCCCGCTTCTCCCCCTCAATAGAAAAAGTAACATCCCAAATATTCCTAGGAGGTCGAAATCCATCTCTTCCATTAGATTCTAGGCCTTGGAGATAGATGGCAACAGTCAAAGAGACAAGAATCCAACAAACTGCTAATTTTCAAGAAGTTGTTGGAAGTCATTAATAAATTGTTTCCAACTCATTGCATGAGGTATTTAATCGAGATAAATATTAGGTGTAGGTGTCTCTTAGCATCTAACTGATATCTAAGAATTCGTTTGAACCCTCCTTGACAGGTGGCAACAGTCAAACAAGGCGAATATCCAACAACTATGCAAAACATAGAGTTTGCAGTGCAATGGTGTTTTAATTATATCTCTTGAATGCCAAACTGGGTCCGGCTGAAATTTGGAAAGAAAGTCAATGACATTATCAAGATCCTTCACAAAATAATTCAGAAAAACCCACATCACCATTTTGGAGTTATGAACAAATATTTAGATGCATTTGCTACAGGAAATGAGTTCGCAACACCCCTGTCAGTCAGTTCGCAATGCATGTGACATTTCACAGCGCCGAGAGAAAACAAGCGGAAACACTCCTTTCCTGACCTCCAAACAAGACAAAAAATCTCATGGAGTACCTGATGGCTATGAGGGTTGGACTAAGATTCACACTTAGACTGTTGTAATTTCAAGCCCAGTACCCATCAGAATATAAATGGATTAAATTATTTGAGTAGGTGGATCAACAATACTGGGAAAGAAAGGGAGAGGGTAGCAAATTGTTTGTAGAGGCATTGCATTGGGAAAGGATTCACAACATCCTACAGATAAAAGGCAATCAAACTATATATCAGACAAAATGGATATATAATGATGAGTATAAGCATGGTGAATATGAAAAAATGAAGAACATACATTGTACAGAGATCCTTTCTGCAAACAAATAAATATTTTGTTGACAATAAACAATTATTAAATGGGCAAGCTACAGTAGATCCTCTTATGTTCATGAATCCATCCATCAATGGCAGTTATGATTCTTAAAACCTGCAATATTTTCAAGTAAGGAGATAAATAAGAAATGGAAAAACACAGAAGACAATATGATAACATCTCTCATGAATCTTTAATGGCAGAAAATGTCATTACAAACAGGCCCTCAGGCTTACAAATGAGCAACTAAAATTGCTCCTCCAGCTCTCTCTTCTCTTGGCTCATGAATCTAACACCTTCTTCTCCCCCTCAATAGCAAAAGTAACATCCCAAATATTCTTAGGAGGTCTAAACCCATCTCTTACATTGGATTCTAGGCCTTAGAGATAGGTGGCAACAGTCAAAGAGACAAGAATCCAACAAACTGCTAATTTTCAAGAAGTTGTTGGAATCCATTAATAAAATGTTTCCAACTCACTACATTAGGTATTTAATGGAGATAAATCTTAGGTGCAGGTGTCCCTTAGCATCTAACTGATCTTTGAGAAGTTGTTCAAACCCTCCTTGACAGGTGGCAACAGTCAAACAAGGTGAATATCCAATAACTATGCAAAACAAAGAGTTTGCAGTGCACTAGTGTTTTAATTATATCTCTTGAATGCCAAACTAGGTCTGGATGAAATTTGGAAAGAAAATCAATGGCATTATCATGATCCTCCACAAAAAAATTCAGAAAAACCCACATCAACATTTTGGATTTATGATCAAATATTTAGATGCATCTGCTACAGGAAATGAGTTCGTGGCGCCCTTGTCAACCAGTTCACAACGCCTATGACATTTTGCAATGCCAAGAAGAAACAAGCGGCCACACTCCTTTCCTAACCTCCAAACAAGACAAAAAATCTCATGGAGTACCTCATGGATATGAGGTTGATGTTGGTAATTTCATATTTGCACCCAGATGCCTGCAAGCTGCCTAGCCTCTTGTTGGAACACATATAATCAAGAACTCTTGAGATTTACATTCTCTACTTCATGAAATTATAATCTTTCCCAAAACGGTAACTTAAAGAAAACCCTTCAAATTTTAAATCAAATTCAGTTCTAGTTAATCAATAATAAAGTGCGCATGATATTTTCTGTTGATGAAGTTTTTCCATTTGATCGAATGATCCTAATTTCTCCGGAGTTTTGGAGTCACCTGAGGGCTAACAATGTGAATCACTAAAGGTCACTCTGGAGCTTCGCGCTTCGGGTATTTCGATAACTCTTAATGATAAAATTCCCAAAACCCGAAAGTGTTTGTTCGTCAATTTTCCTAAACCTTTGAAGGACACAAGTCATGGTACACGTGTATCTTTTAAGTCTTCCCCAAGTTGACATGTGGCACCCTTTTCTGAGATTTTCGTTTGAAGATTCATTTGATTCTAAGTAACACGTGGCACCTCACTTTTCATGACACGTCATCTAAGATTATGTCATCTACGATATGTCACTACGGGAGATGACCCTTCAGAAATATAGAAAAGAACTAATGCATAAATCACCAAAGCACCAAAATATCGAAGGATTAAAATTTTAATTAATTAAGTTGATTGTGGTCAATAGATGATTAATCACTTCTCAATTCGGGGTTCGGACATTTTCCCTTCATCGTATCCTAAAATATTCGAAGTCTGAATCTCTGAAACACTTAGAGTTAAATACGATTAATTAATACTTAAATTGATTACCTAATAATTAATCACTTCACAGTTTAGGGTTTCAGAGGTTTTCTCTCGAGCTACTTTAAAAGTTCTCGAATTTCGAACTGTCGAGACACTCTAAATTAAATCACTTTCAAAACATGATTAAATAAAGTGTTAAAAATGATTATCTAGAGATTAACCTTCACAGATTCGGGATTTGGATAATTCTCCCTCTGTCGAACACAAACCGTCGAATATTAATGGCATTTATGACAAATCAACGGTAATGATTTTCAATGTAGATTGCAAATCACTAGGAAGAATTTTTCATTAAGGTTAATAAATTTGTCGTCAGAAAATATATACTAGAATCAATGCATCCGATGTGAATAAAAATACTTTGATTTTAAATTTCATTTTCATCTTCCGCAAAGTAGTAAGTTTTATTTGATTGAGAATCTCACGTAATTCCTCTACAACAGGTAACCTCGTTATGTTCTCTCAATATTATGGCACCACGGAAGATGATGAAGAAGACTGATGTGGCTGGTGAAGTTTCAAATCCAAATGCGGACGTTCTATCAAACACTACACTGCGAGCTATAGACTCTGTTAAATCTTGGACATAGGTGTTCGAGATTATGGAACATGAGATTATAAACTGCCCAAAAGATTCTGGCGATGAAGTGGACGATACTCATGGAGCTAAACTCAGATATATAGCCCAGTCAAAGCTACACAAGATAGCTACACGGCTGAGACTCATGTCGTATAATGACATGATAATTTGGGCCCTAGAAAACGTCGACGTCCAAACCAGGAGCATTTTCAACTATCAAAAGGTTGTTGTGGGGTATTTCCAACTAGAAAACCTCCAAGTAATGTATAATCTATCTCATGATCCTAAATACAATTACAATGCTTCATATATGATGGATTTTGAGCAACGATAATGCATACAATACGACAAAAGTTATCCCAATATAATCAAGTCCTAGTGGGGGCACCCAGAGAAGTTCAAGGCCGGTGCTCATGGCATGTATGTCACAGCGTCATTGAATACTCATATGATTTATGTAGACATGATGCTCTGTATATTGTTCGGTAAGAATAATCCTACTCATTTCCTGGAGGAATGGGTGTCGATCATGCACGAGGTGGCCAAGGGCTACACTTTTAATTGGGCCAAAATTTTGTCGGACAATCTGGCTAAAGAAATTACTGAATACAAATTGGCCAAATCAAAGGGGAAACTCACCCCTTTCTATATGTTTGTGTATTTCATGGATGTTATCTGCTTCATAACCCCTTTCCCGTTGATGAATTGGAGTTGGACCCCAACTAATGCAGAGCCTATCCACTTTTAGCATTCCAAGTTGTGGGAGGAAAAGGCCAAAGATTTCTTCTACGAAATCTACCACCATGTAGTAGTGCATGTTCATATATCCATATATGGTCAACCCCCTCCTCAGATTTCAGACAAGATCATGGGAAATCTGGGAAAAATAGAAGATTGGTTCACTGAAGAAAACTTCTCTTATATCAGGGTTTTCGGATGCTCAGTTCCTCCCCATGATCTCCCACGATTTTTATCAGAACGGATGGTATACAGAGAGGTACCTTACCAGACAGTAATGGGAGGCATAAGCAAGGATCATAAGGTAGCCCAGAAAAAGGTATGGCCTGCCTTCCCTATCCAGGTTGGTATGTTTTCACTATTAGACTTCGGTCATTCCAAAGTGGAGGTTGCAGCTTTGGAGGATGTCAAATTGATTAACATTGAATTTAAAAGGCACGACCCACACAAAATCATGGAGAACCACCTGGCCCAATACAATATGAAAATATATGTGCATGAAAACTCCCCACGTGATGAAATATTCAGGGTAGCTAGGTCTTATGAGGAGGTACTGAACGGATTCCAAACCTTGTCCCCAAATCAACAGGTCAGTTTCCTCAATTTCCAAAGACACAGGTGAAACATTTTGTCGAAAGTAATACAAGGAGAGTCGATAGTTGCTCCTCTTACACAGGAATATATACTTCCAGGTTTTGAACCTGAGTCCTCTGGTAAATATAATAATGAGGAAACCCCAAAGAGACTTGAAGTTTTGACTCAGAAAATAGAAGCTTCATTATCAAGTCTGATACCCTCGGGCAATGGCTCATCTCGAAGCCTTCCTAAAACAAGGATAAGATGTGTCTCCTTTGACACCAACCACATGTGCTACCAATACAATAGAGCAACAATAGTCTACGAAGATCGATACTCCTATTACTTCATTGACACCTCTGCAGTATAGTTTCGAAAATCCTAGTTCCGAAGTCATTTTTGTAGGCGATCTCACCCCAATCTTCCCCAAAGAGATGCTTCCTTCATATTTCTTCTTTAGCAAGAAACAGAGGGTCGTCGTCAAGAGAGAATCACATCATAAGGATGTGGTAATAACCAAAAGGCAAAGGTTGTTATATGATGGAAATGATCGCGATGATTCAGAATTCGCGAAGGAAGTTGTAGGTTCATTAGGGGCCTTTTCCACTGCAAATCAGTGGTCTGTAGAGAATTTGGCAGAGCAAATAAAAAAGAAAATCCTATTGGTAGGGCAGTTACAAGATCAAATATTGGCCCTGGAACAGACTGTAATAAATAAGATGAGACGAGACTTTGAGCAGATCATAGCTTATGACCGGCATCAAATACAACAGTTGAAGGCTAACCTCGAGGAGCTCCATCGAAATTCATAGGCCAACCAGGGTCTAATCACTCAACGTGATGAATTTATAAAATAGTTGAAAGCTAAATTTAAGGTGATCGAAGATTTCTTGATAGACATTCCATCATTCCAAATCCAAGCATTGGAAATNACTCTAAAGGATGTATATATCAAGGAAGGAGAAGTTTGCTTAGCCCGAGCTAAGTTTCAAGAATCCATCGTATTGGCACAGGAAGATAATATTCTTGATTTTCCTCGGCTTTCCCCTTCTAAATAGATAAGAGGTGATATAGCCCTGAAGGTGTGGGAAATGAATTTGACAGAGAGCAAGAGATTAGCCAGGGAAGTAAAGGGTGCTTTCCAAGAAGCATTATCATCATTGGAAAAGAAATTGATTGATTTTTAGGGAAGAGGCCTTGGGGCAAATCGATATTGAAATGAACCGGCATAATTCTAGAAGGAGAAAAGAGGAAGGTCTGGAAGCCATTCAGGAAATGAGACAGATTGGCATTCCTAAAATAAATAAATGTCTAGTGAACCCAAGTTCACAGTTTCAGGCCTTAGCTCAAGAAGCGAAAAGAATCCAAGAAAGGCTACCTCAAGTGGAAAGGAAATTATATATTTCGAGGCAAATGATACAATTGAGCCATCAAAGCTGGTGGTAAAATTCTTAGATAGATGAAACCAATGCATTGAGCATGGGAAAGAAAGTACAGTTGTGAGAAGGTAAGGAGATGTCATTGCATTAATGAACATGGCTAGAGGAATAGATGGAAATAGAATTACTCTGACTAAAATACTATGCCGGATAATTAAGAAGACCGGAGGACAGATGTGTCCAGTCTAAAGGAATGAGGAGAGGAAGTTTTTCTTCAAGCGGACGAAGAGATAGAGGAGAACTCCAACAAAACTCATCATATTATGCACACAATTGTCTTATTTCAAATATTTTCTATTTTTATTATAAGAAGTCCAACCGTTTTGAGTTGTGACAGTTTTTTATAAATACATAGACTCGAGATCTATTATGGGTTGCTTCGCCAGATGTAATAGAGAAAAATATCCTTTGAGTATTAATATAAGAGCAGACAGAGATTCCAAATTTTGTTCAGTTTGGCTTATGTGTTTCTCTTGTATTTCCATATTTCAACATTTTTCTATGCATTTCCTTGATAGATGTTTGATTGCAATTTAGTATCACAACTAATGTAATCATATTATATTAGTAATTTGTTAAGTGAGCAGTTTTTCCTTTGTATTTACTATGAGTAAAACAAGAACTACAAGCTATGTGAATTATTGTACTTTATACTTTATTTAAGGGTGTGTTGTCTATTTTCTTCCACTGCAACAAGGTAAGATTATTCAACAATTGATTCCTTACTTTGTGTAACAGTTTTGTAAATTTCCCCCACATCATTCGATATTACAATTGTAACTCAGACATGAAATACGGCCTCTGTGTTGCCATATTGTTATTTCCATTTAAGGATCTTTTATCTCATAACTAAAGGTAGAAAAAACAATCTTTAAAAGCATTATCTTCAAACTTTCCTGATGCCTGAAATTACTCTTTGATCCTTAAGTTTAATCTCAGTAACAACACCTCCAACCCTCATCCAAGACAATTCGTAGTGCCAAGACCAGGTAAGTTTGCAGCGCCAGATTTGAGGTGAATCCCATATTTCAAGGATGTTGTAGATTTGGGTAGAAAAATCCCTGAAAGAGAGGTTATATTGAATGCACTGATACCCATAATCATCCTTTTGAAAATACCTTCAAAGTACTGATTAGCATGAAACCAATTGTACCAGAATATTTGCTACTAACTCTTCCAATTCGTTGGCAGCATACACATAAACAATTCGGCTTGACAATTGTACCTAAAGATAATGACAAAAAGTAGACCCAAGTGTTTACTAGAGGTATGACATGTCATAATCATAATGAGGAAAACAAAATGAGACTTGTAAGGCTATAGGTGTTGACATGAACACCATCACAAGACTTCAAACTTAGACTTAAAGCTAAACATATATTTATTTGTTCATAGAACAAAAAATAAAATTATTGACACCACCTAATGACTTTAAAACAT
>JASDQU010308415.1:5831-23392 GCA_032191745.1 Picea mariana | reverse complement strand
GTGGAGCGACCATAATGCCGAAATCCTCGAAGGTCGGAATTATGAAGTAACGAGAACTGTAGATCTAGGGATCCTTCAGGATATTCCCTGGCCGTTGGATTTATACCAAGGTCAGTCCGACGTTGACCACTTTGGATGAAAGGTGGTGGTAAGCGAGTGGAGCACCCGAACACCGAATTCGTGAAGTGATAAGAGCCATAGATCTGAGGCTGTTTCAACATATCCCATGACCCTCATATCTATACCATGGTCAACCTGGTATTGACCACTCCGAGAGCAAGGAGGAATTCACACCACAGATCCCTCAAATGCCGAAGTTACGAAGTAATAGAGACCATAGATCTAGGGATTACGTAGGCACACCTTGACTGTGAGATCGAAGGGCTTGGAAGGCGATCGGTCCGGAGTGACGTGGCACGTTGACATCACCCAGGGTGACGTGGACCCATGTTTGACGTGCCACGTGTCACTTGGATTCGTACTCTTCACAGAACCCATGTGCCCATTAGAACGTGATGCGTGTCACCCCTTGTAGGGGCCACGTGTCTCTCTGCCTTGCCGCGTGTCACTCTTGGCACCTGCTTACTTGTCCCATTTGGCAAGTGGAGTGCTTAGGACCCACCTATCCTTACCTCCATGTTTAGCATGTCACCATGTGTGAGGGTGGACCCTTCGGGAGTTTGAAACTTTGAAACTTCGGAGGTTTGGGATGCAGGGTTGTGGGTAAGTTGAAAGGCCCAAAAGCTGGAGCCACGTGGAGAGATTCCGTACCCTTTGGGAGTTTGGGAATTCGGGACTTCGGAGAACATGCATGCAGAAAGGAAAAGGGGCGATCGACGTTGAAACGTCGAACGTCGACCTTCCCTCTAGCTCATTCGTTAAATGAAGACCATGTACCATCATTGGATTGGATGGTGGATGAACCTTTCTCGTGGATATAGGAACTTGGGGATGGTACTAATGAGGTGGAGCTACACGGTCCTCAACTAATAACGCCCGAAGAACTTCGGGAGGCCATATCTTGCAAACCGGAGGATGGATTAGAGCCCGGTAACAGTCGTTAGAAAGCTACGAGTGAGTAAAAGAGGATGAAGACCTCAGAGAGATGATTCGAGATGATTAGAGTCAGAAAAATTTTGATGCCCCATCCCTAGAAAGGGTACTTAAGGGTCGGGTGTGTTACATTCCCACTATAAACATTGGAGTTTTCTGAACATGAATAAACTGATTAAACTGTTGATTTTCTTGACATGGATAAATTTTGTTGTTGTATAATAAGTCTAAACATTACATATTTTTATTGTTTACCTGTTATAGGTGATTTAAAACCCAATGTCATCATCCATTCCCGTCATCCAAAGAATATCCCTAGACAATACTAAAAAAAAAATATTCAATTCCTATATTTTTAACCATTATCGTAATAAAAAATAATTAAAAACCCTTTACAATAGTTTCTTAAACTTTGATCACATGTCAGGTTATTGAAAATACATTTTATTCCTCAAATATGACTAAAAGCATCGACTTTAAGCCATCAAATCTTAATTAACTAGCACAGTGGCAAAATGGCTGGTGTTGCGGCTGGTGAATGCCGAAAGTTATCTGGATGGACAACACTCTGGTGAATTGAAATGCACGGACAAGTGAAATGCACATAGAGTTGAGGAAATCCAAAAGTTAATCTTAAATGTGGTAATTCCAAAGGTTAATCAGTTAAACGTGGCAATCATATGGTGGTACAATAATTTTTTAATATGATTAGGTAAATGTTAAAAAGTAAACAGGTTAACAGATGCATTCAAAAATACAAGGAAGTTATGAAAAGTAAATCATATTCATTGATTTGGGAGGATGACTAAGAATATTCCAGCATTTTCAATTGTTAGCCATCAGATTAGAATTTTAGATTAAAAGGTGATTAATTGTGCCCATCTCCAATAGGTATACGCCTTTCGACGTAATTATTATTGACAACTCTCGACGTCCACTTCACATTCAAACAAATTTAACAACTTTTACAGCAAAATATATATATATATAAGCCATGGAAAATAGGTTGATTTCATGGCAAGCAAAAGAATGAGAAACATAAAGAGTTCTGAAAACGCTAATTAACGCCGTTACATTCATTGAATTCAATCATAGCCTCGTATCGTCCAACCTGGAGATAACGTACAACTGGATTTCTCAAACGCTATATGCATAATAATAATATATAATATATGAATTGGGCTACTGTAACAAATTATGAGAGAATTGCATTTGTGAAGAACTGACGTTGCTTCAAGGAAATGAAATGAATGAAAATATGAAGTTCGAGACGAAGGGTGTCGGTTTTATTGCGCGAGACCCCGACATGGCCGGCGTTTCACGTGTATGTGTGCCGCTTTCCTTTTTCTTTCCGGTTTTTCCTCACCGTAAGGAGCTGTTTCATGCAGTATTTTAATTTAATTTAATTTGAATAAAGGTGTCTTCAGCGCTACTCGTGCTAGGTACATGCATTTTCTTATGTGATTGTAATGGGAAAGTTTTGACTAATCACATAATGGAAAGGTTTGATTAAACGATTAGTGGTTAAATTATTTTTTAATATATCAAAGTATTAGTATTTAAACGTATTTTTAGAGTAAATGTTTAGTATTTAAATTATCTTTTAATATGTCCAAGTATTAGTATTTAAAATTATTTTTTTAAAATCGAGGACAATGTTTTCATAATCCAGGTTTATTTAAGACTGTTTGAAGTCATATTGATGGTTTAAAATAGGTTTCTGGTTATAAAGGAGTTTGGATTTAACTATAATTGTATTAATGTATTTGGTTATAAGTGATTAGATCTAGSTGGTAAAGAATATTTGTTATAATTGCATCACCAATACATAAAYAATTCTATCAACTAACTWAAGCTCCYGTTCCAMGTTTCTTATATACARATCATSATTTGCTTTCCATGTAGTGACAAATAATCATTGCTTTTCATATAAGGATAATAAATAACTAGAGACATTGAACTAAGTCACAATATGACAATATTAAATACCATATTTATATAAATTATGATAATAGTAATATTATATTGATAAAAATGATTTATATATTATATTTAATTTAAAAATAATAATTTTTAAGAGGTTGTATTGTTAACTTTAAATTGTTAATTTTAAAATATGGATATAGGATCTGTTAAATGTTATTTTGAAAAATAAAATAATTTTTAATAGAGTTTTTATTGGTGTTGTCTAAGTGTTCTATGTTTTGTTTTTTTTTGTCTAAATCTAATGACATAATTATGTATGAAATCATCATTTTCTGTTATTTAAATTGCATTTCTAAATGCAACCCTATTGAAAAACTTTGGGGGCAATACAAAATTAACCACTCAAATATGTAGATCCAATAATTTCTCGCCGGATTTCGAGCAAAATTAAATAGAAAATATCCTCGAATAAGGGCCAAAACATAGAATAGTTAGACTACGGCATTTTTATTTACATTTTCTCCAAATACTATACATTTTACATGTCATATTCTCTTGTGATAGAAAACTTTGAGGGTTATCTTATCATTAAGGCATCATTTTAAATAATTGCATTCTCACATTGACTTTTTTAAGATTGTCAATCATAGGGAGATAATTAAGCAAATCCACTCAATTGATTTTAGTGATTTTAGACTAGGGGAGATCAAGTAAGTTTAGAGAAACCAAATTAGCAAAGAATGACTACTAACATTCTTGGAATGCAAATGTTACCATTCTTCTACACTCTTTTAGCCCAAATGTTAACAATATTACACCGTTTTACATCTTTACTCTTGATCCTAAATTAGCTAAAACAAATATCCATAGAGAAAGTGTTATGGAGGTTAGCAAAGCATATTTAAGGTATACTTAGTTTTTACTATGAGAGGCACTTTTTCCTTCTAATACATCACTCGGTCTTTTGTTTTTTTTTGAATGTGGGTCACTTGTATATATATTACATAATTAGGCCTTTTAATCAAGTCAATGGTGCATTTTCTATGTAGATAATGTAAAAAATGACACACATACACTAAGGAAAACCTCAAGGGGAAACCCAAGAGATGCACCAACACCTTGGGCTAAATGCAATGCACACAAACACACACAAAAAAATAGATGTAATTATTCATAGTGAGGGACTACGCCCAAACCTCATTAGTGAATATCTAAATCACAAGAATGACATGTGACTAATGAAGTATAATTATGGCCTAAGGAAAGTGCTATATATATAAGATTCCATTGATAGAAACAACACTCCCTTCCCACCATGAAAAAGAAACCAATCCTATTGTTGGGGCTGATAAATTGATGAAACAAGGCCCTGGAACCAATAGGTTAGAATCTATCATTCATTCATGTGGCTAGCAAACATGGTTCAATAATTGTGGCTCTACTTGTTAATCCATGTTCACTGATTGGGGAGAAGCCTTTATGAAATATTGGGTGGAGGGGTCAGACAAGAGACCCTTCCTGACCAAACAACGTGTATATATGTGTATGTGTGTGTGTGTGTGGTCTAGATTATTTTCAGAATGAAATGAAAGAAAATATATTACAATGAAATACACACAAATATTTCCAGAAACAGAGAAATACAACAATACATGATTTCTATTAATGAAAGAAATGTACAGAGACTGTAAAAATAAAGAGTGAATAAACTCACTAGAATGGTGGCAACTTATCTCTGAGAAGAGATGTGACGACTACGCTCATTCGCAAGAACATGAGTACAATGACGCTTTGAAGGCTTTTTTACAATAAACATGAATGCCGAAACACTAGACATTCAAAAACCTAACCCTAGGAGATGAAACACCAAGATTCATGTCGGCCCCATTGGGGTAAGTTAGTACATCAACTTCACGTGGTCGTAACTTTTGCATACCATCTTCGTTTTAGGTGTGTGATATCCTGTTGGAAAGATCTTTTTGAGAAATACAAATTATGCCATCAAACTTTGACTTTGTCATTATTTTGACGATGAAAAAAAAATGTTATTTAGGGCCTCAAAATGGCCCTGAAAGTACAGAAAGATGTACTGACATGAAAATTGACAAAATAAGCCAGTTGGAATAGGTGGGCGGCCACCAATATCCACTTAGATGTTGTGTAGGGATTCAAGACAACCCCGAAAGTGCAGAACCCACAATTACAAAGAGATGTCACCATTATAGAGAAACGTGTTGAACTAAAAACTGTCAAGATGACCCAAGTGGAATTTGGAATAGGTGGGTGGCCACCAATATCCACCTACATCATTTCTCCCCCCTTAGGAATAAATCGTCTCCATTGCGTTGAGTTCCTGGGGAAGAGGGGGAATCATTTGCTGAATCTGAATCTTGGTGAGTTGCTTGCCTTGCTAGAGAAGTTGCATTGCTTGGTTTGTAGAAGGCTGTCACAAACCTATTGCCGGTGGGGTTGAATTTATTCCACCAACTTGTTGTATCTTGGCTTGATGGGGCATTGTGTAGGCATCATTGTAGGTGAAGAAACAATATCTTCTTTCCCTTCTGCAATCTTCTTATGTTGGATAGAAGGTGTTGAGGTTGTAGTGGCCTTCTATTCATCCATTGAACAGATTGTGAAGAGGCCGAATTTAACAGTATGAGAGATTACCTTGCGACATTGTTTTGGTGGAACAATAGTCAGAACTACCTTTGGTATCTTGTAGAGTTGACCCCCTAGAGTAATAATGACACTACGGGGTCGCGACTCATAAACAACATGATGTTTCCACATATATAGTTGGCCCAAAAAAACATCACAAGACATCAAGAGGGGAAATATCACACACTACCTCATCCTTGAAGGGTTGGATTCCATAGGACATACGGCATTGTTGGCTGAAACAGAGATATCATCCCTGGTGAAGCCACCCGATGTTGTAAGGCTGCGAGTGTGGTGTTGTCGACATCCCCAACTATTTGATGACCTCAACTGAGATGAGGTTCTTCTAGCTTCCACTATCAACAATGAAATGCAATGAGGTCCCTTTCACCCACATATGTGAATGGAAGAGGTGCTCCCCCTCTTTAGGATCTATTGGTTCTTTTGGTTGAATTGTTGCAGTTGCGATGGTAGTAGTGGGGTCTGCGTCAATGATCTTCCTTTTTTCATTATTTTCTGGATCTGATTCTGAATAAGGGTTCGGTTCCTTGTCTTTGATCTCAACCATGAATGAATTTTTTGAGCGACATTCATCAGTGTTGTGTCAAGGGATTTTGTGAAAGTCGCACCAATTCCTAGTGCCATTCTTCATCTTTTCCTTACCCTTCTTTTCCTGTTTCTTGGACTGGTTATTAGGAGGTTATTGGTTAGGGCCATCTTTATTATGCTTTGGTTGTTGCAGATTTTCAAACCCGAAATCCCATTTGTTTTGGTGCCTAAATTTCTTCTCAATTTTGCTAGCATATCGATAGGCAGCTCCCAGTGATGATATGTTTAGGAAATCCATTTTGGTTTGGATGTACCTATGTAGAGCCCCACGATATTTCAGAACCAGATGGCGCTCAGATTCTTTGATACCCAACTTGGTGCGCAAAGTATGGAAAGTATTTGTGAACTCTAGCACCATTTGGCCCCTCTCTTTCTGTAGTGTGGTCCATCTCATGTATTGGTCTTCATAGTTATCAATAGGGTAATATTGTTCCTTGACCGCATCCACTAAAAAAATCCCAAGTGGGCTCGACCCCATATATTCCAGATTCCTCTGTGGAACTTTGCTCCAAGTAAGTTTCCCACCAATGTTTGACATGGGGGAGAGACTTGAGGAGTGAAAAGGTAATCTTTTCCCTGTTGAAAAAATTGTGAACAGAGAAATAACCTTCTAGCAGATTTAACCATTTTTCTAGGGCATCCGCATCTTTCTGGCATTCAAATACGAGAATATAAAAATTAACTTGTACCTTGAAGGGAGAGGTTCCTCCAAAGTGGTCGCTTGATGAAGATGCACATGTTTCTATCGACAGACATTGAAGGATGTGGGAAAAAATTTCCATCATTTCGTCTTTCTGTCATGTGAGAGCTTGCTCAAGCAACAAGTTAATAGAATCTTCAGCTCCATCGTTTTTCTTTTCTTCCACCATGGAGGGTTTCTTGGGCGCGTGAGAGTGATTTTCCTCAAGAAAGACAAGCACGATACCCAACCTGCTATACTCGGACCACGTTAGGGACATGCATTGAAAACCAATCAAGAGAAGCCTTCTCTGATACCATTGATCTAGACTATTTTCAGAATGAAATGAAAGTAGAGATATTACAATTAAATACACACAAATATTTCCATAAATAGAGAAATACAAGAATACATGATTTCTGTTAATGAAATAAATGTATAGAGACTATAAAATTATAGAGTGAATAAACTCGCTAGAATGGTGACAGCATGGGGGCAACTTATCTCTAAGAAGAGATGTGACAGCTATGCTCATTCACAAGAAGATGAGTACAATTAGGTTACGAAGGCATTTTTACAATAAACATGAATTCCAAAACCCTAGACATCCAAAAACCTAACCCTAGGAGATGAAACATAAAAATTCATGTGGGCCCCGTTGGGGTAAGTTAGTACATAAACTTCCCGAGGCCGTAACTTTTGCATACGATCTCTATTTTAAGCGTGTGATAGACCGTTGGAAAGGTTTTTTCAAAAAATACACATTATGTCATCAAACTCAAACTCCATCAACAATTTGAATTTGGCAAGCCCAAAAAACTTTGTTTAGGGCCTCAAAACGACCCCATAAGTACAAAAAGATGTACTGACATGAAAATTTCAAAAATAAGCCAGTTGGAATAGGTGGGAGGCCACCAATATCCACATGGATGTTGTGTAGGGCTTCAAGATAGCCCCAGAAGTGAAGAACCCACAATTACAAAGAGATGTCACCATTATAGAGAAATGTGCTGAACTGAAAATTGTCAAGATGAGCCAAGTGGAATTTGGAACAGGTGGGTGGCCACTAATATCCACCTGGATTAGTGTGTGTGTAATAAAGAGAAAATTTAACATGAAATGGATAATGAGAATATGATGAGTAGTTATGAACTTACACAAAGTGATAAGATTAAAGGGAGGGGTGAAAGAGGGTTGACCTTTCCTTAGTGAAATAAACACAACTTCCTAATTGGAAAAGGGGGAATGAACTATTTACAATATCCCTTAAGTGTTGGTTATTATTAATCTCATGATAATAATTGTTCACAAGGCTTCACCTCAAGTGAAATATGTAATAAACCTCCATATTTTTGAAACAAGAGTGTAGAGAAAACCTCCTCCCCATCTTGCATGTGAACGCTTATCGATTTCGGGTTATTAATTATATGGTTTGGGAAAACATAGGCATGATGGAATATTGTAGCACAAAAGACTTAGGAAAAACAACCATATTGGTTGGCACCTCTCGACGTATAATCCTCTGGTGAGTTTCATTCTCTTCTTCAAATGATTTTCTTGGAATATTTGATTATTCAACCTGCCCAGGAGATGGGAGGTCCATTTATTGTGTTTATGGTTTTATTCTTATGATTCTTGTGGTCCTATGGATAATTTGGTCTTACTTTGTTTTTTTTTACAAGGCACGTCTTTTCTAAATTAGGCTCTCTATCAAAGGATTCAGGTTGGAATTGAATTTCCTCATAAAGGTTTGGTAGTCCTATATTATCCTTTCATTAGGATTATTTATATAGGGTCTTCGTAAAGAGGTTTGGGAAGAAAATTCAGCATAGGGCCCTCATTACACCAACAAATTCTACAACTTGGCACCTCGGGGCATATAATCCTATGGTGAGTTTCATGCTTTGCTTTCAGTGATTTTCCTGGAATATTTGATTGTTCAACCTACTTGGGAGAAGGGAGGTCCATTTATTGTGTTTATGATTTTAGTCTTATGATTCTTGTGGTGCTTTGGATAGTTTGGTCCTACTTTGGGTTACTGTACAAGTCACGTCTTTTCTGAATTAGGCTCCATATCAAAGGAGTTGGGTTGGAATTGAATTGCCTCATAGAGATTTAGTAGTCCTATATTATCCTTTCATTAGGCCTATTTATACAGGGGATTTGTAAAGAGGATTGGGAAGAAAATTTGGAATAGGGCCCTCATTACACCAACAAATTCTACAAAAATAGGAAGGAATAGGTGGCTTCATCCCCATTTTGGTCTCATAAATTAGGTGTAAGTATTTACCTATGGTTCTATATTGGCATTTGTTTCCTTGTTCATTTGGTTTTCTAGTGTGGAATTGTGGGTGCATCTATGGATGATAAGGATATTATGGAAATTAGAAAAGTATTGAGGCATAAATATTTTATTCACTGTAAAAATACCTCATTTTTTTTTGGCAACCACAAAAGTACATGAAAATGAACATTTCTATGTTATTGAAGATGCTTCGATAATGAAATTGTTGGCTAATCAAAATAAGAGGATGAATATCCTCAATAAAGAGTGCAATATGATTATAAATATTGTGCTCAACCTGTGCAAAGATTTTTTCCCAATAGCCTCAAACAACAAAAATTATGCAAATTCCACCCATGATGAAGCTCAAGAAGAAGAAACTATGCACCAACCCAAGGACCCAATGGATATCTATAAACACTACTTTCCTTTCTCTGATGTTTGTTAGGATGAGGCAGATAGCCTCCATATTGTCATAAAATGAAGTTATCTTTATTTTTATTCATGACCATCCTATCCCCTATCCATTAGGTTGGGTAAGCAAGGATGCAGATATTAAGGTAACAAAGAAGTGAAAGATTGAATTTGTTGTAAGTGTTGATTTTATAAATGAAGTAGAATACAAGACATGGTACCACTAGATGTATGCAGAATAATGTTTGGAATCCCCTACATGTATATGAGGGATGTTATATCTATGTGGAGATCCAACCAATATTTCCTCATCAAGGATGATAAATCCTTCATCATCAATACGCACAAAGGAAAATAAATAATTTCACTAGTACGTGCCGATCAAGATAAGAAATTTATCAGTTCTAGCGAGAAATATGTTTTACTTTTATTCAGAGAAAATTAGTCTGATGATGAGTTAATAGGAGTAAAGGCATCCCTGCAAGGGTGTACTAAAGAGAAAAAAAATTAGATGGAGGAGTTTCTACAAGAATAAATAGGAGTGTTCTAGGATCCTAAAGGGATACCACCCAAGATTGATGTGGAGCATGAAATGCAGATATTTCCACACTCCCCATTGCCAAATATTGGGTTGTATAGTAAGTCTGTTGTAGAAGAAAATGAAGTGAAGAAGCAGTTGCAACAATTGTTCGAGTAGGGTGTGAATTGACCAAGCACCTCTCCTTGCTGGTCACCTATAAAGTGCCAAAGAAGGATGGAACTTAATGAATGTGTATCGACTAAAGGGAATTGAATAAGATTACACTAAAGAATTAGTACCCTATACTAAGGATCAATGATCTAATGGACCAGTTTCAGCATACCAATTGATTCATTGAGCTATATTTTAAATCGAGATATCACCAAGTACGATTCAAAGAAGAAGATACTTGGAAGACTTCCTTCAAGACAAGGCAATGTTTGTATGAGTGGTTTCTTATGAAATTTAGTTTATGCAATGGACCAACTACATTTATGAGACTAATGAATGATGTTTTATGTTCTTATCTATATTCATTTATTATGTTCTATTTGGATGATATATTGGTTTATAGCACTACCTAGGAGGATCACATATCACATCTTATGTAGGTGTTAGATATCCTAAAGAAGCACCGATTGTTGGCCAATATACATGAATGTGATTTCATTCAATAGTCTTTGGTGTATCTGGGGTATGTGATTAGTGTAATTGAGCTCAAGATAGATCCCGTAAATATGGAGGCCATCATGAAGTGGCCAGTTCCTACAAATTACACAGAAGTTAGGATATTTTTTGGGGAAGAATAATACTTTTGGAAGTTCATAGCTTCATTTTCAGTAGTAGTTGCATTGCTCCACAAAATAACAACAGGAAATAAGATATTCTGGTGGGGGAGGAATCAATAGAAGACCTTTGATGAGCTAAAAATAAAGATCAATCAAGCACCAATGCTCACACTACCAAAATTGCATAATCCCTTTGAAATATAGACAAATGCAAGTGGGAATTCCATGGGATCAGTCTTGATCAAGGGAGGAAGGCCTATCTACTATCATTCTGAATTATTTCAGGGGTGATTATCAACTACCATACCTACGGAAAGGAGCTCTATTCCTTGGTACAAGCTGTCAAGAAGTGGAAGAACTATTTGATGGGAAAGGAGACCATCATCCACACAGATCACCAACCACTCTAGTATTTGCAGGCTTAGAGTAGGTTACAACAATCCAAGAACTACAAATGGATAGGGTTCTTATGATAGTTTCATTTCATCATAAAGTATAATAAGGGTAGCAAAAACAAGTTCGAATTCATGCTTCATGGCCACCCACATCCAAGGTTACAACTTTGGGAACTCTGATGCACATGGATCCTTTTACCTATTATGTGTATAGAGAGGCATACATAGAATATCAGGACTACAAGGAGGCGTTTCAATAGTTGCAGAGACAAATTCATATAGAAGATGGTGACAAAAAGGATTACTATCATTTCTAGAATGGTATACTCTACAAGATCAACAAACTTTGTGTTCCTAAAGGTGAATGATTGCATCTTTTCTGAGAGGATCACACCTCCAAGGTTGCAAGACATTTTTGTGTTGGGAAGACAATTTCCAACTTATAGAGGTATGTGTATAGGCCCAGAATGCAAGAATATATAGCATGATATATTAGAGGGTGTATACTTTGTTGTACCAAAAATCCCAGTAAGAGGAAACAAGGTCTATACCATCCCTTACCTATACCCACTTGACCTTGGGAATGTATTTCCATGGATTTTGTGGGAGGTTTACCAACAATAAGGAAGGGGCATGAATATCTATTTGTGGTGGTTGATGGGTTCAACAAAATGTGCATTCTTATGCCTTGTAAAAAGACCATCAAGGGGCATGAAGTAGAAAAATTGTTCTTTGAATAGGTATGGGTGAAATTTGGGATACCAAAGAGAATCATCTCAGACAATGACAAAAAATGTATGACTGCCTTCTGGACTAAATTGTGGGAGAAGATGGACACTAAGCTCAATAGGTCTACTGCATTCCATCCACAAACAGATGTGAAGGAGTAAGTAGTCAATAGGAATTTGGTGCAACTTTTAAGGGGTTACAATCACAAGAATCCAAATACATGGGATGAAAATATAATCTATATACAACACTCTTATAATAGATTACTCCACACTTCTACTTGTAAGTCACCTTTTGAAACTTGCTTTGGATATTTTCCACCTTCACCCTTAGATGTTGTATATGGACAACAAGTAGGAGTGAGGGAGGACCTCGTAGAAGATGCATTAAAAGAAAAAAAATTGTTGAGAATATCAAGAATATCCATTTTCAATTATAGAATATGTTCAATAAGTCATAGGAAAAGTACAAGGCTAGACATGACCAACATAGAATAGAGAGAACATTTAGAGTGGGAGACAAATCATGGTTACAATTGAACAAGGAAGGACTACATGGTCTTGGTAAGAAGATCAAGGCTCAATGGTATGTTCCTTTTTAGGTATTGGAAAATTTGGGATATAATTCCTAAAAACTCAGTATACCCCCATACATGTGTATTTACTTAATAATTAATGTGGAGAATATTAAACTCTATGAGACCTCAATGTTGGATCAGGAGGAGGAGTGGGTGTTACCTTATATAGAGGATTTAGAACTAGATTATCAGGTAGAGTTAGCAAAGGACACAGTTTTGTAGAATAAGTAAAAAACTATGAGTCAGGGGTAACATGACCTTTGGAAATTTGGGTTTAAAGGACAACTTCCAAGCAAAGAAAAGTGGTAATCCGGGGAGAAGGTAGAGGAAAAATTTCCCCACCTCATTCAATAAATATTTTGGAAACCAAAATCCTCCATAAATGGGTAGGTATGATCCATTCTGAATCTTTATATTATTTTTCATATATCTCTATGCTTTATGGGTGAACAAATTGGAGGAATCAACTTGTAGATCCATTTTAGCGATTGGTCGAAATTTGGAAATTTGTTTCCAAAAAACCATCTAAAATATTCTAGTGACATTTTTAGGAATAAAATTAAACCCTTTTATAGTCCAAACCTTAATATGAATCCATCACATATATTATACACATCGTTACCTTTCCAACGGTGCAATAATCACCTCAATCAGATTTTATATGGGAAAGTTATGCCTCCTACAAGTTGAACTATCGTATTGATTGCCATGGTGCAAATGGATACCACATCAACTTCCATTACTTAAACATGTGGGGATATCCACGTATTGGATTTTCTAAGGAAATTATATAAGGTATAAAACCTTATCACAATTGATGGTTGAGGAAGTCAAAACCCTACCCCTACATGTGTATCAAGCTATGTTAAATACCAGGCCACTAAGGGGAGAAGGGGTTCCATTATATGTTATTTTATTTTGTTCCATAGCAGATTAGAACAACTTGGAGTGGGAAAATAGAGAGCATAACAGAGGGGGTTAATATTTTGTAGCAACCTAATAGGCCATAGGTCTTAGGTAACTTGCATTATTTCCATACCAGAGAAAAAGGAGTAGAGAAGCCTCACCTTTTAACTGGGTTTTCTCCTGTAAGGGTTTCCCAGATCAAATATTTGTGTTATTTTGTGGATGGTGTGTGATTGTATTTTATTGTTCTATATTTTCTTCATTTTATCTATTTCATGCATCAATAGAAAATCAGTAACTAAATATTATGGAATCTAAAGTAATTTAACCTTTGTAGTGTATATTTCAGTTTTATTTATCAGATCTGTTGTGAGGAGCCGTTCCGGTGAAATATCCACAGTTGTTTCAGATCATTGGTTCCCAAAATATTTTCTTGAATAAAGTGAGGAATTGTTTCCTCTACTTTTTCCCTGGAGTACCATTTGGCTTTGCTTAGAAGTTTCCCTTTCAACCCAAGTTGCTAGAATTCATGTTGCACCTTTGTGGTATTTCTATACTTCTTATACAAAACCATATCTTCTACAAAATATTTGATATTCCAGTGCTAAGTCCTCTATGGTAGGTAGGACCTACTCATAATTTTCCTAATCCAACATGGAGGTCTCATAGGTTCTTAGATTTTCAACACTGAATACTAAGTAAAAGCACATATATGAGGGTAAAATGAGTCTATGAGAATTATCACCCACCTTATCCAATATTTCAAAAATAACATACCATAGAGCCTTTTATCTTCTTACCGACACCCTACAACCTTTATTTTTTTAGATGAAACTAGAATTTGCCTCTCACCTTGAATGTTTTCTCAATTCTATTTTGATCATTTCGAGCCTTGTACTATTCTTATGAATTCTTTAATGTATCTCATACTTACAAATGTATTTTCATAATCTTTTCAACATTTTTATTTTAAATGCATCTTATTTGATGTCTTCCATCACTCCTCCTTTCTATCCATGTAAAACATCCAAGGGTGATGGTGGAAAATACCCAAAACAAGTTTCAAATGGGGACATACAGATAGAATTATGGACTACATTGCTATAATAGAGTTGAATATAAATAAAAATTGTATCCTACGTCTTTAGTTGTTTCTCATTGTAACCCCTCAAAATATTAACCAATTTCCTATTGAATACTTCAGTCTACCCATATGTTTATGGATGGAAGGTTGTAGATCTCTTCAACTTAGTATCAATCTTCTCCCAAAGTGTAGACCAAAAGGAATTGATAACTTTGGTATCCATGTACTATGAGATGATTCTCCTTGGTATCCCAAAGTGCATGCAAACCTTTTCAAAGGACATGTTTTCTTCTTCTTGTCCTTTGATGGTATTTTCACAATGCATAAGAATGAACATATTTTTGAACCTCTCAACTACCACAACATAGATAGTCATGTCCCTTATTGGTTGTTGGAAAACCATCCACAAAATCCATGGAGATTTTATCCCAAGGTCTAGTGGGTATAGGTGAAGGATGATATAAACCTTTATTTCTATTACTAGTATTTTTAGTACCACAAAGCATGCATACTATAATAAATTGAGCTACATCTTCTTGCATTCTGGGCCAATTCACATAACTTTGTAAGTTGGAAACCATCTTCCCAACACCAAAATTGTAGGGACCAAATTAATTTAAGTCTATTAAAATCCATAAATTGAAACAGATAAGATTACTTCTACGTAGAAAGACTAAGTAATTTCTTTCATTCAGCATATAAGCATGTTAAATTAATTAATGAACAACAATTTCATAACAGAATAAGAATTACTTAACAGAATAAAAATACGTCTGCTCTGATGCTAATTCCTGCTAGGCTGGTTGTCCTTTCCTTGCTGCTTTGCACAACCTGATGCACTGACCAAACCCTGCCCAAAAACTGACAAACCACCCAGCCAGCTAGGAGCATCCTGTCTGGCTCCCTAGCTCCAGGATACCAAAAGGAACCCTAGCCCCCATGCCCAAAACCCCCAACAACCCGGTGCCCCTTGCAATGGTTCACCAAAACCCCCAAAATCACACTCCCCACACCAGAAAAATATGCCAAACAGAAATCCAGTCCCAATTCCAAAATTCTTTCTCCCTCCAAGATCATAATGCCCCTCCTATCGGACTCTTCCCCCTCATATATTTCCCTTCACCGACTCTCCTCCCGTCCATTAATTACCTTATCCCCCTCCTGTAACACACCCACTACGAAAATCAAAATTTTCGTCGATTCTTCGAGGATCAAAATCCCCGAAATACTCATGGGGGCCTAGCGTCAGCTAGTTCCTCATATGTTCACCTCCATGTGGTTGTGGGTCATGACTATGGGCCGAACCAGTATGGTGTCTCTTCGCACTTCGCAAATCAATGCTAACAGAACATCGAGTCTTTCGACTCTACAAACCCCGAAGCTTGAAACAATGAAACGCCGAACCCCGACAGGGCTAGCGAATGGTAAGTTTCCCTCCAAAGGGAGATTGATGGACGTAAGCCTCCCCTAATTCAATGGTATGGATCCTTCCGGGGTTTCGGTATTCAGGAGTTCGAAATGAAACGACTCCAAGACTCTTTGTCATTCAAATCTCCGAATTCTGTTATGGGAATTCGTGTAAGAGATCGATGTCTCTTAAGAGTGTGGATCCAACGGTCCACGGGATTTTGGGACTTTTCCCTGAACTCTGATCGCTCACCACGCGTCTCCTTTGATGAACGGTCTAGATTCCTTTGGGACTTCTATTTTCTATTACCAAGCACGTCGAGAGTTCGGGTATCGGGATTTCGCGATTTGTGAAGGCAAGGTTTCTTGCCCTTTGGTTTTCTGGATGCCGAAACGCTGAAACGTCGACCGGTAGCCATGTGTCCCTCCTATGGACGGCGGCGACCTTAAGCCAAGATCAACGGTCGAGATCTTTTTGGGATGATCAATGGTCATGATCAAATCTCGGCTTTCCTTAATCTCATTCACACCTCACGCCATTTCGGGGTTTCGGTGATCGGGACTTCGCGACTCACGAAGACAAGGGTTCTTTCCCTTTGGTTTCCCAGGTGTCGAAACACAAAAGTGCTTACCAGCAGCCACGTGTACTCTATAGATGGACGGTCCAGGTACTTCCATGGACCATGGGGATCTATGGTCCCGATTCCTTCATCTCTTGTAAGGGTAAAAAGGGTCGTGGCATTAAGGTCTATGTCTCTTCCTCAAATCTAACGGTCATTACAGACCTTGGAACCTTCGAGAGGATCACATTCGTGCATTGCTTGTAAAGGCGGAGATGGGTCAAGGTACTATCGTCCACATTCCTTCCCCACATCTAACGGTTGTTACTGACCTTGGATCCTCCGAAAGGATCTCATGACACGTGGCCTCCCTTAATCAGATAGACCAGATCTATTTCTGTATTTCCACCATGGAGTGTCCCGATGTCTTCTCATCAGGACTCCCAAATTCTCGAAATACGAAACCCTAATACCGACTCTTCTTTTGGGACTTTCACCCCTGTTCACGAGGGCTTAACCCTCATGTATCTCCTGACAGATCCATCGGCTGTCGGGTTTTCTAACTAAGATCTGACGGTTCATATCGTCCCACGCTGTTCACTCTCCCACTGCTCCCTGGACGTGGAAAAACCAATGGTCCAGATACTCTCATGGACCTTGGGGATCTATGGTCCTGATTTCTTCGCTACTCACGAAGATAAAGGAAAAGGGTTAAGGCATGTAACATCCTCGTTTCTTCCTCCAACCTAATGGTCGTGAATGACCGTAGATCTTCCGATGGGATCTCGTTCGTCGATCGAAACCTATCCCTACATTGCTATTTCGGGATTTCAAGAGGATCATTCTTCCTCGTACAGGGTTACTAAGACTTGAGCCTTCAAATCCTTTTCCAGGTTCTTGGTAAGCTCTCCAAGAAGGGTATCTCTGTGGGGAGGTCTATTCCGGGTATTCCTGGGGACGAATAAGGACATA
>JASDQU010308414.1:18062-49496 GCA_032191745.1 Picea mariana | reverse complement strand
ATCAAAGAAGTAGTTGCACACCTAGTTTCAGAGTAATTGTCTTCATTGATAAATTCCTCCTGATAATGGTCTTTGGGTGATTGAGGAGGCAAAGGATGGTAATATTCTCAAGTGATACCAAAGTGCCTTTCGACACCGTTTATAATACGTGTAAACCTCACCTCCAAGACTAACAAAGTGGGGTTAGTTACTCCTCTAGTCCCAATGTGACCTTGTGATTGACCCTTGTGTGAGAAGGGCTACCCAGGAATGAGATGCAATCATTATTTTTCGATGAATTATATATATAGAAGGGAGGGGAGTTATTTTCTTTTTTGTCCAAATACACTTAAACACCCAGTACAAAATCAATTCCAACAACACTCAATGCAATTGGATTTTGTTAAAATGAAGATTCCAAACTTTTTCCAAATTATCAAAGAAAAACTCTTCCAAACTTCAAGGCCAATGCATGCTAAGTTATTTAATTCTCTTTTTCTTTCATTGATTCAATGCAATGACGTATGCAAAATTTTTATGCTTCACTTCTTTCAAATGGAATTAAAGAAATCAAAGTTTGACACAAAGAAGTATGAAGCAAAACACCAATCAAAGAAGATGCATTCAAAAGCAAATGAGAAATTAAAATAATCACTCTCAAGAATCTTTGAAAAATGACCAGCAAATTCCTTTATGAGAGAGTATGGAAAGTAATTGTAAAGGGAAAATGAAGAGATAAAGGCTACCTTAAGTAAGAGAAGAGATAAAGGTTGAGTTTAGGGCCCATGTTTTCTACAAAAAAAATTCATTCTGTACAGAAGGAGAATAATCGTACGACAACATAATAATAGTACAGTCAAGAACAAGAAAACAAGATATACTACCAACAAATGTACCGTATGTTTTTCTCATTAATGCTGAATGAAGAAATTATGGGTATCTTTGTGTTGAGTGGTTGTTAGCATATTTACTATATTTGAGGAGTGTACTCGACCTAACCCTAAACTACTATAATTATCATGCAACGATAATTCTCCGTGACTTCATCCTAATTTAGTTTTAGGTGGGATTATTGAGAGGGCCAGGAGAAATCATTATTTATTTTCCCTATTTCCTTCATAGAAGATACTTTAGGCTATTTTAAGCCTTGATTTATGTGATTGATTCTATACAACACCAATGAACTCGTGAATCGAAAAACCTCATTGCACTTACTAATAAAAGCAATGTTGGTAAAGTGTCCTTAGAACCCATTGTCGTCTCCAAATAATTGAATATATAACACTATCGACACTCACCTAATTTTTCTTTGATTTATGGTGGAAGGAACCATTGTGACATCTTTCAATTGTTCTTTCATTCTAAATATAGTGCCCAAGAGTGGATATGGTGGCGACAATATGGATTCCATCATAATGAATGGGAAAGACGACGATCCTAAGAATAGTTATGGACAATATATGGGATTTTCCAACTCTATGATGAATGAAGATTAAAATAATGTATTGGTCACAGTGGATTTTGATACTAGAAAGTGCAATGCTAACGCCCCAAATGATAATCATCTTGGCATAGATGTGAACATGATAGAATTCATCACACTATTATCCTCAAGAACTAATTAAACATTGCTATGCGGGTTTAGTATAATAAGGGGGAGGTTCAAATCGATGAGTGTGTATATCAATAATGGTGATAATTTTCCAAGGGTATATTTGACATTATTTCAAAGTTTCATCACTTGCTTCCTCTCTACTATTCTTTTGGGCCTCTTTTTTTTTAGGTTGGGAAACACTATGGGTGTGGTTGAGCACCTAGCTAAGAAGAAATAAATGGAAAGTATATAGGGTATACTTTGTTGAAAATGATGAAAACCATCATCAAACATACACATGTATACATTGAAGTGTTGTAGATTTAATAAAGGTTAAACTTTTTTTAAAAAAATTATGCATAATGATCACAATTTCTATTCGTTGTTAACATTTTGTATCCTTTGAGAATTGCATAATTGTTATTAATATTTCAAATCTACTGTGAAAATTTCAAATATGTTCAATGTCAATTTAAATCCATTTTTGTGGTTATTGTTATCACACAAACTCTCACTTCTTGAGATAAAGTCTTAAATCTCAAGAAAGGCTTTGGTGTAACTAAGAGGGAGGCCTAAATTGTCACCTCACCAACCCCTTTTTCTCTTTAGTATAAATCTCCTCCAACTCAAGGGGGCCTTACTTATGCTATGATTACTAGAACTTATGCAATAAGGTCTAAGGTGAAGTGAATATAAAGTTCTAGAAAAACAATTTTTTAAGGATTGAGTAAATAAAGTGGCTAGAAGGACCAAAGACTAATGTCTTTCCAATGGGAAATGGGGTCAAGTCAAGGATTAAATGTAAATATATCTTAATGATGGAAAGGTAACAATTGGGGGTGAAACACACAAACTATGAAACCCCTTTCGTTGTTGTCCCAAACTTCATAAATTTATCAAGGGAGACCACTAGTGAAGATAGATTCCCATGGTTACGAAAACCGTACCTTTCAGGAATGAATTACAATTGCATACAACCAAGATAGAAAAACATGAATTAATATAGAACATCCCAATGATAAACACAATAGGATAGAAATTATCTTACCCCATTCATAACCATGACATAAGAAGATTTCTTCTACATGAGATAACATAAAGATTTAGAAGAGTTCCATATCTATTAAGCAATTTTCTTCTCCTCCAAAAGAATCCAATAGATATTGAACTAATATCCAAGGTATTTCCCCCCCAATCCAACCATAAAAAAATGAGAGAGAATAAACCCTTATATAGGTTTCAACTCAAATATTCGTCAACAATAAAATAATAATTGTTTTCCTAGATCCACTAATCTCTCCAAGGAATACAATAAAATAACATATTCAACAACTTCATTACTAAACATAGAAATGATTTGTTGAGATGCACTTTTTCCTCCAAGAATAATCAACAAAATATGTGAGGAAAAAAATACAATAATGCTTTCATGTAACCAACTCCATAATACAAGTCAACAATGATAAAATAAAAGAGTTGGGTATGCAACAACCTCCAACCTCCTCAAAGTACTACAAGGTGAACTGTCCTATCAATAACACATGAAAATGTGTGCCATGTGGCCTCAAGAGCTAGGGCTCTCCCCACCATGGGCATACATAAATAATTATATCCCCAAATAACCAAATTTCTCAAGTAATAAACGTGGGGTGATCCTCAAATGCATGGTTAAAATGTGGTACAAATTTTTCGGTGGAAAATTTTGAAAACAACAAAACTTTGTTGGAATTTCTATTATGACCACATTTTGGAAATACTATAGCCACTCTACATTTAATGTCATTGACTCAGTGGAAATTTGGGCACTTTTTCAAAATATAATTTGTTTTGAAGCTAGGCCTCCCTCAAAATATGCGATGAGACCCAATATAGCATGTGTGGGAGAAATGATAGTATGATAGATTCCCCTTAAATGGGATGTGAAAACACCTTGAAACAGGGCCAGAGGATTCCTTTCTAATCAGAGAAACAACAGTGTGACTATGGCACAATTAATTAGGTCACTTAGCTACTTTTAGCATTCGTTTTCCTTTAGAGATGCTCACGATCACAAGAGAGCCAAAACTTTGCAAAAGTTACAAGTCATTGGCTTATCTAGTGGGTCAGTGCACCCTTTAGTGTATTGATTCAATCAAGTCAATAGTTCTAGAATTCTACAAAGAAATGATACATTAAGGCAATTATCATTTCAAACACTTGAGGTACCAAAATGTTAAACAATTCCGTGCATAAATTATACTTATTTGAAGAAATTTGATGAGAGTTTGGGTTATTTGAACAAGGAAAACAATATATTAGAGAAATTAGAGAAGGAGGGTAAAAATTTAGACTTCTGGAAGAAACATACCGATTTTCCCCCCATTGCTAGTGATCCCCTGAGCATCCCTATCTGTTCTAAGGGTGGCTGGGTCTCCTTTGTTGCTTTCCACGCTATGGGCAGCTAGGGCCTCCTTGTCTCATCCTTGTGCGCCGCTATGGGTAAGGCCTCCTCTGTTCACGATCATGATATTTGCTGTGGGTAGGGCCTTCTATGTTCACGTTCAGGATGATCTTTGTTGTGGGTAGGGCGCACCTCCTTGTCTCACCCTTCTCTTCCGGTTGGGATCTTTTGGTCTCCACCCAAGCACATATGTTTGAAATAAACATGGAATAGTGAATTGTCCCATGTTTTATGTTTGTTATTTGAATCAAATATATATTACTTATATAATATATAATAATTATATATAATTTATATATTATATTTAAATTATTTTTTCATGGGAATACAACACGGGAAACACCCGAGTACTTCCCCACATTTCATGGACGATAAACGTGGTAAACCGTTCGGCCTGATTATGGGCCTAACCTGGTGGGGACATCAAGTGATTCTCTAAATAGGCTCCTGGCTAGGGATTCGACCCCAAAACATCATTTGAACAAATAACGAAACTCATCCACTTGAGCTAACAATTATGAACATGTGTTTACTCCCTAGAGGTCAAGGTTTACAACGATATGACAATGACGATGATGATGACAGTGACGATGATGATAATGACAATGGCGATGATCACGATGATGTCAATGATGTTGATGATGACGATGACGAAGATGATGAAAATGACGACAATGATGATGACGACGACGATGATGATGATGAAAATGATGATGTCAATATTGATGACAATGGATGATGATGATTATGGAAATGATGATGATTTTGACAATGACAATGACGATGATGATGACAAGGATGATCACAAAGAGAATGATGATAACATTGACAATGACATTAATGATGATGATGAGTACACCGATAATGACCATGATCATGTTGATGATGACAATGATGAAGATAATGATGATGATAATGAAAATGGAAGAAAATGATGATGACAATGAAAATGATGATGACAATATTGATCACGATAATGATGTCAATCATGACAATGAAAATCATGATGATGACAATGACAATGATGATGATGATGACAATGACGATGATGAGGATGACGATGATGATGACAATGGATATGGTGATGAAAATGACCTTACATAGGGATGAACACCTTGCTGTTGAGTAAGGAAATTTTCCCTTGAAAACACATGGCTAGCTACTAATAATGTCCACTTGGATTGGCGCTCTATTGTCGTATGGTTATTGTTGCTAATTCCGGTCCTCTGTTTTAGCTAGATACTCAACTAGGTTTACATGGATGATGAGGATAACTAGCCAAGACTTTAGTTCCATCTTATTCATAGTTTAAACATACGTCCTTGTTTTAAAATATATGGTTTCGTCTTTAGGACAATGTAAAGGTTTTGTCACATTTAATGTTTACATGGTAAATCCCATCTGTAATTTTTGTATACTTCATTTAGGTTGTATATGCACTATTAACATTGCCATATTTTGTGAAATTTAATTAATTCATTCACCACCTTATGTATTTATGTTGAATAATAGACACATGATTATTCAAATTCCGTATAGTACATGATGGGTCCAACCTCCCAATAGAAGCTATCTCCCTCCTTAAAATAGGTTTAGAGGTAGGTGGTGTTTTTTCATTAGGTTAAGTCTTATGATAGACTATCCTTAAGGTCATATCACTAGTACAAAGGGTGATAAACCCTAAAAATGCACTTTACTCAAATACACCACTTTTAACTATATAATTCCACATTAAAACCTTGCACATTTTACAAGGGAAATAATATATGGTGACTTATGAAAATAAGTTTAAATGATCTAGGTTGATTATGCTACATTTATGTCTTGAGTTGAATATGTAGTCATATCTTAATAATGTGAAACTACTACGGAATTTTTATTCAAGGAAAGTCTAGTTCTAAAACCAATTTGTTATTTGTGATTATACAATTCATCATGACCACGGGTAACTATTTTTCCAAAATATATTGGGACTTGGTGATCCATATGGATGTCGGTGGCCTCCCACCTGTTCCAACTGGCTAATTTTGGGAGTTTTCCATTTTGACAGTTTTTTCCTAGTTTTCAGGTCCCTGACTTCCAGGGTTGTTTTGAGGCCATAAACAACATTTTAGGGATCTCCACAGTTAAAATACAGATGGAGTCATATTTTTATGGAATCATGGGTAGTCCTCGGATAAACCTTTCCAACGGGCTATCATGCGCCTAAAAATAAGATCGTATGAAAAAGTTACGACTCCAGAAAGTTGATGTACTAGCTTACCCCAACGGGGCCGACATGAATTTTGGTGCTTCATCTCCTAGGGTTAGGTTTTTGGATGTCTAGGGTTTTGGAATTATTGTTTATTTTAAAAAGTCTTGGAGAGCCTCATTGTAACCATATACTTGCGAATGAGCACAATCGTCACATCTCTTCTTAGAGATAAGTTGCCACCATTCTAGCAAGCTTGTTTTCCATTGCATTTTACAGTTTCAACACATTTTCTTATTGAATAGAAACCAATTTTACTGTATCTATGTTATTGTATCTCTATTATTCTTGTGTCTCTATGTTCAGAATAATAATAATCTATATTCATTTTCATTCTTCTCATAAAATCTAGATCAATGGTATCAGAGCGGTCTGCTCCTTGTCGTTCTTAATGAATGTCCTCAACGAGGTCAGGGTACAAAGAATTGGGTCTTGATCTTGTTTCTCTTGAGGAAAAAGGATCTCACACGCCCAAATGACCTCTCATGGCATGAGAAAATAAATACGATGGGATAGGAGATCCTTTCAAAATTTTGCTCGAGGAATCCCTCATGCAACAGAGGAACGAAATGATGGATAGTTTTGCGCAAATCCTTCGACGACTACCAGCATGTGACACATCTTCCTTGAATGGAGGCGCTGCCCCATTCAAGGTACAAATCAACTTTGATATTCCAATATTTGAAGGTCATATATATGCATATGTTGTAGATAAATGGTTGGATCTGCTAGAAGGGTATTTTCTGTCCATAACTTTTCGAACAGAGAAAAGATTATGTTTGCACTCCTCAAAGCTGCTCCCCATGTCAAATATTGTTGGGAGAATTTTTTTGAGCAAAAAGAAACAAAGGAACCCTCATTATTTATAGTCACAGTCACCTGGGATTCTTTTAAGGATGCTATTAAGGAACAGTACTACCCTGTCGGAATTTATGATGACCTGTATACAAAATGGACCACACTGTGGTAGGAAAGAGACTAAGAAGTGCCAAAGTTCACAAATATCTTCCATACCTTGCGCACCAAGTTGGGTATCAAATATTTTGAGAGAAATTTAGTGCTCAAGTATTACGGTGGTATGCATATATACATCTAGGCTAAAATGGAGTTTTTGGACATCTCGTCCTTGGGCAAGGTCTATCGATATGCCGTCAACATCGAGAAAAATATTAAACAAAAGATGCGGAAATTTGGGCTTGGAAACCCCTCACATTAGAAGCAAGTAAAGGGAATCCCCAACCCATAGAACAAAGGACATAGAAAATACATACAACCTCAGGACAACTAGTATAGGCCGCAAGCAAAGAAGGACATCAGAAAGACAAAGAAAGATACTGGGAAGTGGTGCGACTTCCATAAGAGCCCCTAGCATAACATTGCTGATTGCTGCTCCAAGCAATCGCTGGTGGATGAGGTAAAAGCCTCTGAATTAGATGCGGGTTCCAACTTTGAGTTAGAAACAAAAAGGGGGAGACAAATCATTGATGCGAAACCCAGTGCCACCGTTGCTACCACGAAGGTACAACTCGGTGAACTAGACGAGAAAGAAGAAGGATATCACCTATTTCATTCACAGATGTGTGTATAAGGCACCCCACTGCACTTTATCATTGATAGTGGTAGCCAAAAGAATCTCATCTTAGAAGAGGTTGTCAAGTGGATAGACCTGCCGACAATGTCGCACCCACAACTTTACACCATTGGATGGCTTCGCTAAGGAAGAGACCTCCACGTCAGCCAACAGTGCCACCTGTCATACGACAACAATCCCTTCAAAGACGAGGTATTGTGTGATGTTTCTCTTCTCAAAGTTTGTAATCTTATTTTAGGCCAACCTTATTTATGGAAACATCATGATGTATATGAGTCTAGGCCCCACAGTGTTATTATTACTTTGAACAAGAAGTTATACAGGATACCCGAGGCAATCCCACCTAGTGCTATTTCCTTGATCTCTTCCAAGCAATGCAGGAAGGTCATCTCTCGGACCGAGAAGTTTGTATTCTTCACAATTCACTCTCAGAATGAGCGAAATATTCCAGCCACATCCAGGGCCTCTGAAACCAACCTCTCCACACAACAAAAGCAAGTGGACAAGGTCATGGAAAAATACAAAGATATCTTCTCCTCACTTACCAAGGTACCTCTACACTGTCAGGTCAAGTATCCCATCGATCTGACCCCCAATGCACCGCTTCCCAATGGGCCAGTCTACCGCCACTCTTTGTTAGAGAATGAGGAGATTAAGAAACAGATCTAAGAAATTCTCCACAAGGGACACATTCATCCCAACTCATTGCCTTGTGGGAGCCCAATAATGCTAGTGCAGAAGAAAGAGGGGACCTGGTGACTCTGCATTGATTACCGAGCCCTAAATCAAATCAAAGTCAGGAACCAATACCCGATTCCCAGAATCGACGATCTCCTTGATCAAATCAAGGGGCCAAATACTTCAGTAAGATTGATCTGAAGTCTGGCTACTGCCAGGTCCCCATAGAACAAACATATGAATGGAAGATCACCTTCAAGTCAAAAGAAGGTATTTTTGAATGCTTGGTCATGCCCTTAGGTTTGAAAAATGCTCCAAAAAATTTCATGAATACGATGAACAATATCCTACGACCTTTCATTAATAATTTTGTAATGGTGTATCTAGATGACATCCTCATCTACCTTAAGACTTGGGCGAAACACTTGCAGCATATTCAGTAGGTTCTGCACACCCTGCATCAACACAAGCTATATGCCAACTTGGAAAAATGATCCTTCGACATGGACAAAGTACAATACCTAGGATACATTATTGATCAACATGGTGTGCATGTGGATCCAGCCAAGATCCAGGTCATCCGTGACTGGCCAGTCCCAATCACACTCACTGAACTTCAGATCTTCTTAGGCGTTGCCAATTTGTATGGCAGGTTCATGTTGGGATTCTCCCATATTACATGGGCCCTCAACCAAGTAACCATGGGTGGTGGTAAGGAAAAATTTGTGTGGGGCTTGTCCCAACAACAAGTGCTCGATGATTTAAAGCAACACTTGTGCTTAGCCCCAATAGTTTCATTACTGGAATTGCAAAATCCGTTTGAGATTGAGACAGATGCTTCAGAATATGCTGTGGGCGCAGTTCTCATTCAACATGGCCATCCCGTGGCCTATCATAGTGAGACACTATCATATGCTGTCTATAAGTACCCTACTTATGAAAAAGAAATGTACTCCATTGTGCAAGCCTGTCGCTGAAGGAGACATTACATTATCGGGAAGGAGACAATAATCCACATGGATCATAAGACACTACAGTTCCTGCATACATAAGGTAAATTGTAGAATGACCACCATCAGATGTGGTCCACATACTTGCAGCAGTTCCACCTCAACATCAAGTAAAAAATAGGCAGTACCAATTGAGACACTGATTGCCTCAACCGACCTCTAGTCGCGACACTCACCATGGTGCTAGAATATTGTGACCATGAGACCTCCATATGGCTCGAACTCTATGAGACAGACCCTGACTTCACTACCACATACCAAATGTTGGGTGCAAACTCAATTGTCGCTAATTTCCATTTTTAGGATGAGCTATTGTTCCGATTGGTCCATCTCTATGTTTCATCAAGCGAGCGAGCAAAGTTGATTTGAGAAGCCCACTACAGTTGGGTGGTAGGACACTTCATCGTTAAAAAGACAGTGGTAGTGTTGCAGAAACATTTCTACTAGCTGAAACTTCGACATGATGTCAACAAGTATATCAGGTCCTGCACTGCCTATGCTATTGCCAAACGGACCACTAAGAAATAGGGTATGTACACCCCCCTTCCTACCCCCAACAAACCATGGGAATCCATCTCAATGGACTACATGTCGGTCCTTCTGACCACCAAGAGGGGAAATAATTATGTCTTTGTGGTTGTTGATCACTTTTCCAAGATGGCAATCCTGGCTGCCTACAAGAAGAGCATCACAACAGAGGCCATTGCCAAGATATTCTTTAAACGAGTTTGGGTACATTTTGGAATCCAAAAAACCATTGTCTCATATAAGGATAGTTGGTTTCTCAACACATTCTTGTCGATCCTCTGGTCACTGGTGGATACCAAGCTCACTAAATCCACTGCTTTCCACCCCCAGACAGATGGCCAAACTGAGGCCGTCATTCAAATGATCGTGCATATCCTCTGCATGTACAATTCCAAGCACCCACACACATGGGATGAGAGTATTTCCTATGTTCAACATATCTACAACAGAGCCATACATAGCTCAATTGGCCACAACCCCTTTCAGGTTAGGTTGGGATTCCAACCATTGGGTCCCATGGATGTTGCACTACCTCTTGCAACCACCCTGACCGATTCATCACCTGCTCCAACTGAAGCTGACAAAGACTCCCAGTTCATTGAGCAGATCCAAAAAATCCAACAATAGGTTCATGATATTTTACAGAAGTCCAATTCCAAGTACAAGTAGCACCATGATCAACACCGGGTGCCACATAAGTTTCAGGTGGGAGACAAAGTGTGGTTACACTTGTAGAAATAACGCCTTACAGGGCCCCGTTGGAATATTATCCCACTATGTTACAGACCTTACACCATCAACAAGGATATGGGTGACAATGCTTTTGATCTCAACATCCCCCCTTTCCTTGGTCTGTTCCCAGTGTTCAATGTGGATCTCCTTCAACCATACTTCCCACCATTATTGGACACCTTAGAGATAGCCGAACATTTGACACCAATAAATCTCAACCCTAACTGCATGAAACATGAATCCAATGATCATATTGTGGAAACACAGGTCAAGGGAGCTCATGAACAAAGGATCCAACTTTATCAAGTTGTCAATGCAGGGCAACTCTTGCACCAAGGCAACTGGCTCACTCGAGGCCAAATTCAACATAAATTTCCTCATCTCATGGGGGCACTCAATGCTATGGAGACCATTGATTCCTAAGAGGGGAGGATTGATACATATGGATGTCGGTGGCCTCCCACCTATTCCAACTGGCTCATTTTGGCATTTTTCTAGTTTGACAATTTTTTCCTAGTTTTCGGGTCCCTGACTTCTGGGGCCGTTTTGAGGCCCTAAATGGTGTTTTTAGGGATCACCATAGTCAAATTGTCCTTAGAGTAAGATTTTGGTGACAACATGGGAAGTTCTTGGATAGACCTTTCCAATGGGCTATCGTGCGCCTAAAACGAAGATCGTATGAAAAAGTTACAACCTCGGGAAGTTGATGTACTAGCTTACCCCAATGAGGCCCACGTGACTTTTGGCGCTTCATCTCCTAGGGTTAGGTTTTTGGATGTCTAGGGTTTTGGAATTCCTATTTATTGTAAAAATTCTTAGAGAGCCTCATTGTAACCATCTTCTTACAAATGAGCACAACCATCACATCTCTTCTCAGAGATAAGCCACCACCATTCTAGAAATCTTGTTTTCCACTGCATTTTATAGTTTCAACACATTTTCTTATTGAATAGAAACCAATTTCACTATATCTCTGCTATTCTTGTGTCTTTGTGTTAATAATAATAATAATAATCTATATTTAGTTTTTGTTCTTCTCATAAAATTCGGATCACTTGGCGCGCTAGATTTCATCCTTATTTTAGACATACCATTTTAGTGGCTAATACCACAATAAAAAAGTCCCTTTATTCCTCCTTGTAAAGTCTCTTTTGAATTCTACAAACAATCCATCTTTCAAATCCTATCTTGTAATCATACACTCAAATTTTCAATGCATCTAGATCTAGGCTCTCTTCCACCTCTTCAATGTTCTTAGGCTCCTTGCACTTCTCATATCTATAACTTCTGTAGAGAAATATTGTTATTAGTTTGGTTCCTCTTTTGAAATTGAAGCCATAAGTTTCACATTCATGTTCTTAATGATGATATTTGGTATGAAGCCTAAGATAAATTGATGGTTGTACATAGTAGATTCTAAGATTATAAGTTAAAAGGTACTTGAAATAGGCTTTTTCCTCTTTATTGCTGAAGTCATGCCATTACTGGACCACATTATATTTTATTAGGAGCTATCATTTTGTGTAGTTTATAACTATATTCCTATATATTTCCTTGACCCATGGGATTTTTTTCCCTTTAAAATATCTCGTCTATGCTATATATTTCATCAAGGTCTTTGAATAAGGTATCATCCTTTTCTAATAGATATTATGTATATCCTAAAAAAATTATTTTTGTTTTAAGGTCAATCGTTTCTCGGAAAACATATCCAAAATGTTTTCACATTACATTATTTATTTCTTAAAGTATTTTGGACAAGGTAAACATTGTTTAGGATACCATCATTCCATAGTTCTATGATTTTAAGACAAAATCAAGATATTTTCTAGCAATAAAATATTTATTTCCATGGCCCCTCGATATAGTGTTTAGGTATCCTTCTAAAATATATGGATAATCTAGGTCAATTTTTATGTCTTCAAAATCAAATTCTAGTAAAATTTATTGAGAATAATCAAGTTAGTCCCATTTACATGCATTAAGAAGGATGATAAGTCCATGATCTTGAAAATGGACAACCAACTTGAAAATTGTTAGATGAACCAAAGTTAAAATTGGAGATGAATATGGTATAAACATGAATGATCTTCTCTTGGTTTTAGGCTTCATGCATTGTACATGAGCTCTTAAAGCATACTATGTCCATGACTTGGAGAAGCATAGTTTGAAAAAAATCAATGCTGGTGCCTTTCACTGGTCGTTGTTTCTGGAAATTTTCGACGAAGATGCTATAGGAGTGACAAAGATGTTCATTGAAACCTCATCGCAATACGATGATAATGATGATGTATAATTTCATTTCCTTCACATCTATGTTGCAATTTTTTTGTTTGATTGTCGAATTCTTTATGTGAGTCGTATTTGAGTCTATAAACCTGAATGAGCTTCTCTTGGTTTTAATAATAAATATATGTTCTCTACTGAAAAAGGCCAACCACGTGAAGTTGGAATCCGATCATATGACCCCTCCCCCCCTCACTTTACTCTCAATTCCCCAATATCCAATTTATCTACTATAAAATATTAATTTGAAAACAACATAGTAAGAATCAAGCATAGAAACTAAGAAAACAAAAATTTAAGATAAATGAAAGAGAAAAAATCAATTGAAAACATATAAATACATACCTCATTATACATTTCAACATTTCATATCATTAATATTCTTCTTCATCCAACTCAACATCTGTATCGTCCAGTTCAGAATTGATGTTGAAAGGATTTGTGATGACCCCAATTGTTACGACTACCGAAGACACATTTTTTTTTTCTTTAAGCAGGAAGGAAATCAAGGACAAAGAGTAAACAACAAAACTTGATGAAGAACACAACATACACATTCAGACAACAAACAACCAACGACCCAACACATTAGCTGATCTGGATTATTTTCGGCATGAAATGAGAGCGGAGATATAATAAAGAAATGTAAAGAGATATCGCGTATATCCAATAATATAACATAAATATATTAGATATGCAACCATAAACACAGATATACAGTAATAAACGATTTCTATTAATGAGAGAAATGTACACAGACTGTAAAAATACAGAGTGAAAGATTCGCTAGAATGGTGACAGCTTATCTCTGAGAAGAGATGTGACGACTACTCGCATTCACAAGAAGATGATTACAATGAGGCTTTGAAGGCATTTTTACAATAAAAAGGAATGCCAAAAACCCTAGAAATCCAAAAACCTAACCCTAGGAGATGAAATGCCAAAAGTCATGTGGGCCCCGTTTGGGTAAGTTAGTACATCAACTTCCCGGGGTCGTAACTTTTGCATACGATCTCTGTTTTAGGCGTATGATAGCTCGTTGGAAAGGTATTGTCGAAGAGATTCATTTTGGGGGATCAATAATTCTTTTGGTTATCATTGAGAACCTTGATATCTAAAAACATTCATTTAGGCCCTCAAAATGGCCCCGAAAGTTAAAACCTGCTAAAAATAGTAAATTGCCAAAATTGCCAGAAAACTGTTTTGAGCCAGTTGAAAAATGTGGGTGGCCATCGATATCCACCTGGATCAATACTCCCTCATTAGGAAGAAATGGTATCCATTGTGTTGAGTTCCTAGGGGAGAGGGAAAAGCGTTTGCTGGATCTGCATCTGGGTGAGCTGCTTGTATTGCTGGAGACGTCGTGTTGCTTAGTTTGTGGAAGTCTATCATGAACCTGTTGAAGCTGAGGCTATTCAAAATGTCAAGATACATGAGAGGAAGGTGTGCAGAAGGAATATTTGTTCTTTGCTTCAACCTTGTCGACCTGCTTCTATTGGATAGAAGGTGCAGGGGTTGAGGCTGTAGTGGTTGCAGTGTCCTTCTATTCCCCTTTTGAACAGATTGTGAAGAAGCTGAATTTTGCAGTATGAGATATTACCTTGCAAATTTTTTTAGGTGGAACAATAGTTGGAACTACCTCTGGTATTATGTAGAGATGACCCCCCAAAGTAACAATGACACTACGGGGTCGAGACTCATAAACATCATGGCATCTGCACATATATGGTTGGCCTAAGAGAACATCACATACATCCAGTGGGGAAACATCACATAATACCTCATCCTTGAAGGGTTGGATGCCATATGAAAATTGACACTGTTGGCTGACACAAAGATCTCATCCTTGCTGAAGCCACCCGATGTTGTATGGTTGCGGGTGTGGTGTTGTTGACAATCCCAACTGTTTGACGACCTCTGCTGAGATGAGGTTTTTCTGGCTTCTGCTATCAACAATAAAATGCAGCGGGGTCCCCTTCACCCACATCTATGAATGAAAAAGGCACTCCCCCTCTTCAGGGTCTATTGGTTCTTCTGGTTGAATTGTTGTGATTGCAACAATAGTAGTGGGGTCTGCGTCAATGATCTATCTTTTACCAGTATTTTCAGAATCATATTTTGAATCAGGTTTTGGCTCCTTGTCTTTGATCTCGTCCACCAATGACTGTTTTGAGCGACATTCATCGGTGTTGTGCTAGGGGCTTTTGTGGAAAACACACCATTTTTCGGTGTCCTTCTTTGTCTTCCCATTACCCTTCTTTTCCTATGTCTTGGACTGGTTTTTAGGAGACTGTTTGTTAGGGATGTCTTTGTCATACTTTGGTTGTTGTGGATTTGCAGACCCAAATTCCCATTTTTTCTGGTGCTTAAATTTCTACTCAATTTTAACAGCATATCGATAAGTAGCACTGAGTGATGAGACGTCCAAAAAATCCATTTCAGTTTTGATGTATCTATGTATAGCCCCACGGTATTTCAGAACCAAATGTCGCTCGAAGTCTTTGATACCTAGCTTGGTGTGCAAGGTATGGGAGGTATTGGTGAACTCCATAACTGCTTGGCCCCTCTCTTGCCACAGTGTGGTCCATCTCATGTACTAGTCCTCATAGTTTCCAACAGGGCAATACTGTTCCTTTACCGCATCCACAAAAAATCCCAAGTGGGATCGATCCCATATATTCCAGAATCCTCTGTGGAACTTTGCTCCCAGTAAGTTTCCCACCAATGTTTGACATGAGGGAGATCCTTTAGGAGTGCAAAGGTGATATTTTCTTTGTCGAAAAAATTGTGAACAAAGAAATAACCTTCTAGCAGAGTTAACCATTTTTCTAGGGCTTCTGCATCTATCTGTCCTTCAAATACAGGAATATCAAAATTAACTTGTACCTTGAAAGGCGAGGTGCCTATAAAGTGGCTGCTTGATGAAGATGCGCCTGATGCTATCAGAATGCGTTTAAGTATGTGGGAAAAATTCTCCATCATTTCATCCCTCTGTCGCGTGAGAGCTTTCTCAAGCAACAGATTGATAGGATCGTCTGCTCCTTCGTTTTTCTTTTCTTCCACCATTGAGGGTTTCTTGGGTGTGCGAGAGTAATTGTCTTCAAGAGAGAAAAGCTCAAGACCCAACTTTCTATACTCGGACCTCGATGGGGACATGCACTGAAAAAACGATCAAGAGTAGCCTGCTCTGATACCACTAATCCGAAGTATTTTCGGCATGAAATGAGAGTGAAGATATAATAAAGAAATGTACAGAGATATCGCGTATATCCAATAATATAACATAAATATATCAGATATGCAACCATAAACACAAAGATACAATAATACACAATTTCTATTAATGAAAGAAATGTACAGAGACTGTAAAAATACAGAGTGAAAGACTCGCTAGAATGGTGGCAACTTATCTCTGAGAAGAGATGTGATGGCTACTTGCATTCGCAAGAAGATGATTACGATGAGGCTCTGAAGGCCTTTTTACAATAAACAGGAATGCCAAAAATCCTAGACATCCAAAAACCTAACCCTAGGAGATGAAACGCCAAAAGTCATGTGGGCCCCGTTTGGTTAAGTTAGTACATCAACTTCTCGGGGTCGTAACTTTTGCATACGATTTCCGTTTTAGGTGTATGATAGCTCATTGGAAAGGTATCATCGAGGAGATTCATTTTGGGGGCTCATTAATTCCTTCAAGAGAACCTATATCTCAAAAAACCTTCATTTAGGCCCTCAAAATAGCCTCAAAAGTTAAAACCTGCTAAAAATAGCAAATTGGCAAAATTGCCAGAAAACTGTTTTGAGCCAGTCGAAAAAGGTGGGTGGCCACCGATATCCATCTGGATCATTATCACATCATGCAACCAGACGAACATGTGACACAAAGGAAAATACAAACGACTACCCACCCGACATAAGCAAGACAACTCCTACAAGCCAAGGGACAACATCCACAATCCCGACACAATGGCCTCGATGACCAATAGCTAGAAACCTCTATGGCATGAAAAACCAAACACATTAAGGTGTTTCAAACCAAGCACCAACATCAACTACAATGAACAAATGCCCACATCGGGAAGCACAAACTCTGACCAAGTTATCATTGCCTCTATCTTTTAGGGCACACAATGATCCCCTCATCAGGAATCATGCCATCACCAGGCGAGAGGCACGATAATAACCCTGATGCAACATAACCTATATGGACCAATAACTCAAGAAAAATCCAATGCGCTAGGAGACCAAATTAACTAACAAGAAAACTTTACCCACACACCCAAGCGACAAGTCAACAAGACGCGAGATGACATCACTCAAATTAAAATTTTGCAAGCTATTAAACAACTTCACCAACAAACCAAAACCATTACGTCTAACAAGTCCTATTAATTCAACATTTATACCCTTGTCTAATAAATGATAATCCCATATATTTTTATAAAAACAAATAAATTTTTAAAACTTTTATATCATTTAATAGTAATAAAATTTATTATTTTATTGTGTAGCAAGTCTACTTTTATTTTCCTTGAAGTTCATTTCACCTTAAGGGATATGTTAGTTAATGCACCTAATTAAACATGTTAGATAATGTAGTTAAGTATATGTTTAAAATATTGATTAAAGGTTCGATTCTAAGGAAGGTTCATGTGAAGTCTGTTCACCTTTGATGAAGCACTAATATTTCACATAAACTAAACATTGAAATAATGCAACCAAAAACCCAACATGCTGGTTGTAGAAGGGTTAACTTTTTCAGTGCACACATAACTTAATCCTAGTATTATGCCTATCTTTTCTAGAACACAAATTGACTAGAAGGAGGCGCTCAAAATTCAGTGGACAATTCATGTAAACAACAACAACCATTGATATCCAACTTCATAAGGATTAAAATGATATCAAACTTCATATTAAAATGTGATTTAAGAAACCATTGTCTCTTGGTTTGATTGTCTCTCAAACTTAACAAATTCATAGAGCAGTTTGATCCTTGTTTAATTGTAATCCATCATTTATGCTAATTGTGATTTTTAGATGACATTGTTTAATTGTTTAAAACATCACTGTCTAACACTTCGTTATCTAACAAGTCTCTATCTAACACTCTCTGTTCAATAAAATCTCTGCCTACATAACTTTTGTCTTTTATATATAAAATAGATGTCTAAAAATATAGGATGAGAACACAGTCAACACAACAATAATCACAATAATTAAAATCACTGTCAATATTTATCAATGCGCTATTAGTAATTACAAATTCGCTAACAATATATATGTAAAACTGCTATCAATACACCTATTTATAAGTTCGATGCCATTGATATAAATGAAATCGCTGTCAAACTTGTAAGTTCGTTGTCAACAGTAATCACTATTGCTGTAATCAACAATAATGAATATTACAATAGTCAACAGTAATCAACATTACAAAAATCAATAGTAATGGAATCACTTGTCAAGAATCATTAAATTTGCTGTCCAAGAAATTCACTGTGCTTTATCAATCAATTCACTGATTTTTAATATAAAAATTTCATTGAGTTTTATCATAAGAAATCATAGACAATAAAAGGGTAAATTCACAGTCAATAAAAGGTTAAATTCAGAGCCAAAAGATGGGTAAATTCACATTTTAATACTGGTAATATTTCGTAGTCTAATAATTGAAATTTCACAGTCTAATAATCATATGCAAAACATCGATACAATGTGCAATTGTGATTTCGCTGTCTAATAGTAATTCTCTGTCACACATATATAAAGTCGCTTCACTTAAATCACCACAATTTGCTATCAATCAATAATCATTTAGGAAATCGCTGCGTAGACATCGTTGACTTATAAAAATGGTAAATCGTGGTCAATATTCATAAAACATAGAGTAAATAATTGCATTAAAAAACATAGAGGAACATAGCGCTGTGGTAAAGGCATTTAAAAAAAGATAAAACTTTATCAACGTAATTCTTCCATGTAAAATCGCTGTGGTAAATTCGTAAATGATATATACAATAAAAACACTGTTTCAGTATATAAAAACGCAGTCACTAAATATTACAACAACAATCACTACATAAAACAAACGTTGTCAAAAGACCAATCCAAGTACCAAGATTCATTATTAAAATCGCAGAAATGATACCCAACAAAGCGCTAGGGTTTATCAATAAAATCATAGAGGTTATACCAAGAAATTGTAGAGATAATCACACAAAAACGTAGAGATACTCAGCACAAGAAGGCGTAAGGACCAATTATTTAGCGATGAATCGATCAACACAACGATTCTCATTCACAAGGAGCCACAAAGACTAATCATTCAACAATGAATCAATCAAATGCAGAGGTAAGTAAGGGATAGATAGCTGGGAAAAACTTATCCTCCACTCATCATCCATGCACAGAAAAATAGGGCATTTGAATCTACAGGTCTTTAAACACCGAAGTGACGATTGTCGATTTGGCTCTTGGCCGATTGCTCAAGCACAAAATTATGACTAAAGGGATAAGGAAAAACACAAATTTCTTCGTAATAATCAATAAAACAAACACATCAAAGTCATAGAAATCAGGGTTGGGTTCGCCAAGAGAATCAATTCAAAATGAAGCAAGCGTAAGGATGGGATGAATTTAAGTTCATTGATTATAAAATACTGAGTAAAACATAATATTTACACAAAAGAAGTACAATAATGAAAGCGCAGGAACAATATCAATCTACCATTCAAAAATAAATGCATGTGTACCATAGTGAAATGCGATAGCTCCGAGTCATAGTCCTGCGCGTGCTCTGTCCAGCTCTTGCTTGCTGACTGATGTGACCTCACAAGTACCTCCAAACCAATGCTAGGAGTACTCTTCTTCCCCCTGATCCCCCCGAGCTGCAAAGGGGCCACACACACAATACCAGAGAATCGCTAGAACCCATCTCGCCTCGCAAGGTCGAGCTACCACTTGTTACCCAAGTTGGGTATCCCAACTCCCACAAGATAAGTTTAGTCAAGACAAAAATTTAGCAACATAATGTTATGCATAAAGATGAGATCCATACTCCTCCTCCTCCATCCTTTTTATAGAGTTTTCGAGTAATTAGTTTCCCAAATTCTTATTAAATTCCATTTTCATTTAATTAAATAGGAAAAACCTCCCCCGTACACATGTCACCCATCCCCTAGTTGCACTAGAAATTCAATTTTATTAATTAATTAATTATTCCTATTTCCCTCACCCACCTAAAAACATTCATAAAAACACTCCTAGGTGTCCTAAAATTCCCTTACACTTCTTAAATGACTTACGCCTTACTAAATTCCTAGTTGAGTTAAAAAAATAACAAGTTCCCAAGGCAATATTCCTTATTAAGTTAGACATTCAACTTTTTCTTTATGTTTCCCCTTTTTCCTTTAGTTTCCTATTTCTTTTAAGTTTCCCTCATTTCCTTTTTTAACTAAAACTCAATTTAACAAGTGTAGATAAAATGATCATTTACCCTTCTTCTTCTTTAATTAAAAATTAAATTAGCAAGTGTAGACGAAACAACCATTTACCCTCTTTTATTTTATTAAAAATTAATTTAGCAAAAATAGATAAAAACAACCAATTCCCTTTTTAAATTTTAATCCTCCATTAAATTTTGACTTTAATAAATAAATTTGAATTTCTTACCCCCGCCCTTCTTGTTACATGTTTATTTGTTATTATTATTTTTTTGACCATAGGTTCTACTTAGACATAGATTTTAATTTCACTAGGCTGGGCAACACTTTCTTAGGGAAAATTGTTTTTAATCTTACTTAACACATCATTCATTTTAAGGCCGTCTAGGTTTATTCACTTATGAGTTAAAATCACGATGTGCCCTTCAAGACACACTAGGTGCTCCAAGGGTGACACTCGCCTCTTTCCATTTTCCTTGCACAATGTGCCCTTCAGGACGCACTACATGATCCAAGGGTGCCACTTGCCTCTTAATTGACTTGGTAGACATCAAAACCCCCTAGAGTCAATACTTTGCCAGGTGATCTTGTGGGAGACTAATGGCGTCTAAGGAATAAGGCCCCTGCCTTATTGCACTCCCCTTAGAATCATCGTGAGCGACTGCCACAATTTTCCCTCACGACATCGTGGGTCTTCTCAAAATAGGTAATCGTTAACCTACAGTTTGAGCCATGGTGAGAGTGCTAGTAGGCTATGGCAAGGCTACTATCCACACCTCTCCCTCAAGTCTTTGGTTGTCCTGCATAAACCCTCTACTCCATATGTGAGTCTGGTCGGCAAGCTATTGTCAGCCTCCATCCATCAACAAATCATGTCAAAAACAATAATCAATCATCATAACATATAATCATATGTACATGTGTCACATCAATAACATTCAAACCCAATAGTCCACTCCTTGACTCAATCCAGAGTCCAAGGGGTTTCATCGATGCCTCAACATCCTCAATGTCCAAAGTCCTCCACACTCAGGAGAACCCAATCAATAGCACCTGTCTATGAATACAACAAATTAACATATCATCAATACATAATGTCTCATAATAATAATCGAACGACCAATAATATAATAATCTGGATCACTTGCAAGCAAGTGTCCTCAAAGAATAAGTTCTCTCAGTGCGTGCAAGAGAGAGATGTTACATGATTGGCCATATCAACATCATCATCAATGTCATCATTTCCAATCATATAATCATCATCTATATCATCATCAAGAACATTGTCTCCTACATTTGGTTCAAGCTCTTCAAGTTCTTCATCTAACACATCGTCAATATCATCTTCATCCAAAACATTGTCTCGAACAACTCCTTAAACTGCTTCAACATCTTCCTCTGACACATGAACTAATTTCTCCTCTACATCATCGTATTCTTCAATATCATCTTATTTTTCTACTTTATAATTTACTGACCTTCCTCTTGGATCATATCTAACAACATATGACCAACCCTGTCTACCTGGAACCTCCGAATAAAATACCTATTCACATTGGATTGGAAGCACATAGGGCTCTGATTCCGACTCAATGTTCTTTGTATTAACCATGATAAATATGTTAGCATGTTTATTAACATTTCTATTAGGATCACGTTCATTCATTCGTATCCTGTACCATTTAACGTCGAACATAACTAATTTGAAGGATTTAAAGTCACACTCAAGTTTATCATCCAAACACCCATAGTATCAATTTTCAAAGACTTCTAGATGTCTGTCACTTCTAGAGGAAACATTAGTAACTTGAAACACTCCAGTTATCCCACTATCATAATTTTTTATATTTTCATCCAACTTTTTGATGCGAAATTTGAGGCCATTGCACCACATAGCATTGTGGTGTTTCAACTGGATTATTCTAGACACGTAAAAAATGCATTGTCAATTGATAAACATATTTATACTTTGAAATTATGAAAATTAAGAAAAAAACATGCCATATACATCAATATAATATTAAAAATAAATAAATAGTATGGATGAATATATGCTTTCCTGTTTATCTTTTAAACCATAAGCTAAATCAATTTCCCTCTGTGTAAGATTGGTATGTTCTTTACATTCAAATTCTTTGACCAATGAAGCCATACTATACCATGATAAACTACTATTATTAGAATGTATACATCGTTCAATCCATAGCTTCATCCAATCAAGATTGTTTGCAATGTATAAATATATTGCATCCCACTCTCGAGCAACTGTATTAAAATAAAACAATTCACATATAATCAGTTACCATGGTATACCTTCATAATAATGGATTATGTAAGAAGACTAAAAATTAAATAAGTACGATATACATAAAAACAAAAGAGTCAAATGTATTATAAATCGCCACCATGATATACTTACTTGTCACTTTCCTCATTCTACCTTTCCCCAATAGGTGCTCCCCTTCAAATTTGATGATGGAGTTGACATCCCAAATGCGATCCACATTAATAATTGCAACTATTTTAGGAATATATTGAGTAATATAAACCATGGTTTGATATACCATATATCCCTCTACCATATAACCCTCATGATGTGCTCTTTGTCTAACCAAAGCCTTCAATGATTTCAAGTGCCTCTCAACCATCCACATTAACCTTGTGTGTACAAGTCCACACTTTTCAATATCCTCAACTTGGTGTATGAGGTAGTGTTCTTTTGCATTGAAAAATGTTGGAGGTAGATACTTTTTCATTTCACACATTAGATGAGGAATTTTCTCCTCCAAAACTTTATATCTTCTTTATCGATTTGTTTAGATGAAAACCATCTACAAATGATGCAATCAAATCACAAGTTTCAAAAAAAAGTATATAGTACTACATTACAAGTAAAACACATGAAGTGAAATATAAGTTGTACAACGAATTGAACAAATTACATTTTGCATATAAATTGCCACTTATCTCATGTATTTTCCAAGATCATATATAACTTGTTTGACATTGTTGTTAAAGTTGTCTATGCGAGATAGAGGTAGAAAGTACTATAAAAAAAAAAAACATTATTAATTCCCAAATTAGTAGAAAAAAACACGAACAAGATGTTTCACCAATATACAAATATATACACCAAAATAATTACCTTAACGAAGGTCTGCCAATCATGAGTTTTTACACCACCTAATTCACCTTTCTTTGTTAGGATATTCTTTATGTTTGAATAAAATCTAGTGGGGAATTTAATTTTTTGAATAACCTCTTTTACGTCCTTGCTTTGCTTCTCTATCAATAACCATGGAAGGGCGCTTATATTTTGGTCCCCATCACTATTTGAATGAATCACACTTTGCATTGCATGATTGGTCTCCTTAATGTCATTACAAATCTTTACAAATTTTTCTTTGTCACTCCTTCCATCTAAGATTTACCATAAAGTTTCTGTTACATTCTTCTCGATCTGCATTGTATCAAACAAATGGACAATTTATAGGCGCTCATATTAGGGGAGCCTACTAAATTGTATAGGATAACTTTTAATTCCTCGTGGAAGCACCCCATTATTAATGCCTTCATGAAAACCTTCAAGGTGAAGCATAATTAAAGATATTACAATATAAATTGTCAATTAGTATAGTGAACAAAATGCAATAAAAATATAAAATATTCCAAACATTTCATGTATGATACATAGATGTTTCGATCCATACCATGATGATTTCTATTATATTGCAACTGCCATAGATGAGGTGTCATTCTCTGTGGTTTTAATCCAGTCTCTTCTTTCCCATTGAAAATATGTTTTTTGGTACTTCAATACCTATGGTTCTTAGAGACAAAGTGCCTATACTCATCAAACACCTCCTTTCTTAAATTTCTTGAATGCTGAGATTTCATCTTAGTACCACAAACTGGGCATGCAAATTTACTCTTTGTTTGAAGACCTACAAGAGATGGATTAGATTTTATATCAATTATTCGAAGTATGCTTAATGAAGGGATTATGTATTAAAAAACATGCATGATGTGAACTTCATAAAATTAAACACTATTAAAGTGTAGTGTAACGTTATAACATACCACATAAATGTGTTATCCCCGGGGCTTCATGAATTGTCCATACAAGCATTGCATGAAATTGAAATTACCTTTGTGAACCTACTGGTCTAGAGATATCATACATAGTGATGCCCTTCCATAACTCTAGTAACTCGTTGATAAGAGGCATTGTTGTAATATTGTAGATTACAACGACATTCAAAGAGAGACTATATTGAAGCACAACACACATATGCTCATGAAAGAGAGAGTAATTGGGAAGGTTAAACAATCCACCATGTATTCCTTATTCATGAGTATAAATATATATGAGAGATGGTTGGAGCAGTTGTACTCGCTCCAACTAATCATTCATTAAGATCCTTTATGTTACATTCTTGTAATTACTTACATATTTATCCTTATTACATATATATTCATATATTTACTTATGTCTTAAATTATGATGACTATTACAAGGGCCTAAGAGGCCTCCCAACATCTCCTCCACACTTAATTCCTTACTCGTCATGAGAAAGCATGCACCAATGTTCTGGGTCTCTGCTGCTACAAAAGTATCCTCAATGTGTACCACCCATGCATACCAGTCCATAGGTAACTAAACCACAGCAACCGCCAACTAGATAGGGTGATAGACGTATACAAGGTTTATTGTGATTAGTCTCTATTTTATCTGAGTGACTATATATTATAGGTCCCATCTCCTCTATCTCCATGTTTTGTGTTCCTATATCAAATCTGATTTATTTCAACTTTTGTTTCCAAGTTAGTCGCTCAATTCATACCTAGACTACTCACGTGCTCTGTCAGGCTACCACTCTCGGAGGATTCGTTATATGGGATTGATGAGGGTTTGTGCCATCGACCACTCATACCATTCTTTTGTTGTCACAACCCAAAAAATATTCCACATCTCTTGTACTAAGGGGATCTATCACTTTGATGTTCTTGTCATCAGATTTTCTTGAAGCGCTTCATGTGTGTGTAAAACATCTCTCTTGAATGACTTCGATTGTTGGTCATCATAAGTGCTCCAATGCAAAATTTTCCTCTTTCAATGCTCAATTTTTTAAATTTTTTTATTCAAGTGCTTAGTCACTGCTTTGTTTGTCATCATCTGTTGCTACAAAACTCTCAATTCATGCTCATATGCTGCATTTTAACATGTCTGTGCTGCTTTAATTCTCTGGAAATGTATGGAGTCTTGAATTTTTACATTATATGAAGGATGACTGCCTATGAATTAATTACTACTCTAACACTTAATAAAACACAAATACATAGAGTTTTCCTACTCAGGGCTTAGCTTCATGTCGTCAACTCGATATCGACCAATGTCAATGAGAGACTGATCTCATCAGATAAAGACCAACTTATACTCCACTCAAGTTGATGAATCTAACTCACTTGACATCATTTAATTTTTCTTTTTCTTTTTAAATTAAACTAGATTATAGATTCGACTAGCTCCAACTTGAATGACTCGACTATTGCCTTCATGTAGTTGACAAGACTCCCCATGTTTTACAATAGAATTTTCAATAATGATATATTTCATATGAATCTTAGAACAAGACTCAAAAAACCCTTATGTAACTCTTTTCAAACTTGTTATCGAAGTCGAGGATCTCCTCGACAATGCTGTGTTAGGCTTCCATCGAGTTTCTTCTTCTGGCAATCAACGAGATAGTCGACCACGTCGACTATTATTTTCACAAGATTCTTTTATCCATTGAAACATCTTCGATATCAAAACACCATGAGAAATTCTGCGCTCCATAGAAAACATTATCATAAATTTCTTCATTGAGACAATATCTTCTGTGTGAGAAAACTCATGTATTTGCATACTTCTTCACTTCCACGGGCATTAGGAATTCTTTGATAGCAAATCATCTCTATAATTTATTCTTGTCTTTTATATGTACAGGCTTGTTCTCAAGAGAGTAGAATCCATGAGCAGTAGTCAATGAGCATCTATCAGCATCCACGCACAACAAGCAATGGGAATTTTGTAGGTCTTCCTCCTCCTCAGGTTCGGACGATCATTTTTCAGGTATTCTTCCTTGTGGCTCTCACCCACTAAGGAATAATGTTGCTCCAGGATCCTCTTCAATGAAGCTTCATTTTTTCCATAAGAAAACAACTCCAATTTTTCTTGAGCAGATAGACTCATGATTTCTTGAATCGAGCAGTGTCCACAAGCGACATACACAATCCATCAAAGGGTAGAAACATCCATGATTGAGTAGAAATCGATCCTCAGATATCTCCATTTTCTTCAGGTTCAGACCACCCCTATCCGCTGCTACTGTCACCAAGCTGAATGAAGGAGGAAACAATGCCAATGTTGTAATATTGTAGATTACAACGACATTCAGAGAGAGACTATATTGAATCACAAGACACAAATCCTTATTAAGAGTGAGTAATTTGGAAGGTTAACCAATCAATCATTTATTCCTTATTCATGAGTATAAATACATATGAGAGATGGTTGGAGCTCTTGTACATGCTCCAACTAATCATTCATTAAGATCTTTTATGTTACATTCTTGTACTTATGTATTTATCCTTATTACATATATATTTCTATATTCACTTATGTTTTAAAGTATAATGACTATTACAATGGCCTAAGAGGCCTTCCAACATGCTAGATATATGCAGTCATATATTTGACTTGGTACTTACCTAATTGATTGAACATACAACAGATACTTACTACATATATGAGTAAATAAAAAAAATATCAAACATAATTATAAGACATATATAAGTAAACAAAAAAATATAAGACATAATTATGAAACAAACAAGACAAATGAGATGTTACAGTGTTAAAAGAAATTATTCTAAGCAATATGTGGAACAATCATATGTGTTCCCTCTTTATTGACATCCATGGAGGAATGTTATTGTTGATAACAAAAACATACCACACCGAGTAAGTAGATATGAGCTCTCCAAATGGATTGACACTGTCAGCCTGGCAATGCAAGCCTAAGATTATGAGGTTCAAATTTAAAATGTGGCCATATTTCCTCTATCTTCTTAAATGCAGATCCATGGCATTAGAAGAACACCATCTTTACTTCTATTCTTTGCATGATAATCCATAAATTGTGCTATTATTTTGCACTTGAAAAATCGCCACAAACGTGGAATTATGGGAATATAACGAAGAACCTTGCGAGACACCTTTTTTTGTTAATTGATCGATTCTATATCTACTAATTTGAAATTTCAAGCATTCTTCTTTCGAAGCATGTTCTCCATAATACAAAATATGATAATCATGATATGCATGAATAACTTGACAGTCCATTCCAATATCTTTCATAATGGCATGTAAATCTTGGTATGTGGGACATAAAACATTTGACGGTGGTAACAAAAATTCACCTAACAATCTACAACATAAAAAATCAATACTGGTCAATGTAAAGAATATTAATCGTACATATTGCATCCGAATTTTACAGATGATCAACTAACAATAATAACAGTGTAACAACCCTACTTAAATGATTGCTTAAGGTTTATCAGGTATAATTAATTAAATAATTAACTGTCCTAATATATTTTAGTTAAACAATGATTATTTATTAATAATATTAATTAATTATTTTTTAATTGTTTATATCTGTTGATTGATTAATTAATTAACTCATTAAAGGTTTGGGTAATGAATTAAGAGCTTAATAATTTTTATTTATTTATTATAGAACTTTACGTATGTAGGGGGATGAAGCATTGAGTGGAGGGATAAGGTAATAAATGGAGGGATAAGGTGGGTGGCATTAAAGGAGGGTAGGAGTCAGTGAATGGAGGGGGATATAACTGGGTAGAGGCCTTCGGGAGATGATTATGAAATTTTGGGAGAGGAGCATTATTCGAGCGGAAGGATTGTATTTTCTGTGGATATTTTTCTGGTTTTGGAGTTTGGGTGGATTGTTACAGGGGTGCACCAGGTTGCTGGGAGTTTTGGGCTCGGGGGCCAGGAATCCTCACGGAATCCTGGAGCTAGGGAGTCAGACAAGCTCTGTTCCTAGCTGGCAGGGAGGAAGATTCAGTTTTGGGCAGAGCAGCAGAGAGGACAACCATAGATCGGGAATTTAGCATCAGACAAAGGTATTTAGGTATTTTTATTTATGTATTCTCATGAATATGTGGTGTTATGTGGTTATTACGTAAGCTTATTTACATGATGTTAATAAATCTAATTTATGCTGAATAATAAATGATTATAGGTTATGATTAAATTGTACATGATATAATATGTTTTTATTCATTATTTTAGCTTGTGTTTTATAAGGCTCTGTGGGGACAGAGGCCTTACACATGGTATCAGAGCCCTGGTTTAAAAACTTGGACCAGGGCCTACCCACCTACCCGCATGTATGAAGGACAATTAAGGAATGGAACTGTTCCAAACCTGAAATAAAAAAAACCCCTAAAATAGTTATATTGAAACCCTGAAACCCTTTAATTAGATGAAAATCCAAGCTCCAGCTCCAGCCCCACCTAACATGCAAGCCAAGCACACAATTATTTTGGTTATATATAAACAGATCTATATACATATAAACAATACACAAATTGAAAATGAAACTTTATAATGATATACAAGTGGAAAATGTTAAATCATTTTTAACAGTTGCTAAAGTGGTAGAGTCACAACATAGCCTAGAAAGACAACTTTAGCTGATTGAGACCCATCAACAATAGGTAGAAAAGGATTTACAAAGCATGGAAGAAGAGTTCGAGAGGATATACAAGGAGGAGCAGCCATCCATTATTGAAGATGAAGCTGCATCAGTTAGAAATTTAATGTATGAACAGGAAGAATATATTGAAAGAGAAACAAAGCAGATGGGAGAACAAATTAAGTGGATAATAGGGACCTTACACACAAAAAAAAAGGCCACGCGCTCTACCAATTTACAGTAAAAAAAAAAATATAAGTATTTACAATATTAAAAAAAAATATACATATATAATATAAATGTAAAAACAAAAAAAATATATTTTATTGATTAAGAATAAAGTGAAAAATAAAGTATGAGCAAAAAAAAGGTATTGGATTTTATCCAATATCTAATTCACATAAGCCACCAAGGGGCTATGCCTCCATATCTAAGACGCAGTGCAAGTTTTGTTTTTTTTTCTTTTCACGCAGGCCACGATTACTCAACCGTGGTCTAGGGTGCGAGCCATGGCTTCCCTATGACATATTAACCGACAACTATTCACCTCAAGCAACGAATCCATGGATCAAAATGATTCAAACCTGTAAGAAACCTCACCTGTAAAAAGGGGCATAAAATAAAATTGAAATAAATAATTAAAATAAAATAAAACAAAAAAAAGAACCTGCAAACCCTAACCTAAATAAGGCGCGAAGGCCTAAGCTTCCTCTCCATGTGATCTGTATCCACTCGCTCCATGCGAGCTGCATACACAAACCAAGTGTTAGCACCAAACACATGGAATTCAAAGTACAAGCGCCCAAGCGTCAGCGCCAAATACAAGTGAAAGCCACCCCTGATAGGCAGGCTGTTTATAGTTGGGTTTGTTGTCACAGTGATCAATGTGTGGGCTGTTGGGAGAGTCGAAGGTGCAGTAACATGCAACCAAGTGGTGACTGCCATGACTCCATGCGCAAGATAACTCATAGGAAATGTAGCCACCCCTGCTCCAACCTGCTGCCCTGCGATTCGTGGGCTGGATTCACAAGCCACACAACACAACACAACACAAGTCAAAGCCAAACGCACCACATAATGCACAAGCGCAGCCTATTCTCAATGCACTATGCGTCCAACACCCAACACAAGCCACCAAGAACAAGTATCGATAGCACCCACATCCATGCCATTCGAGGAGCTTACAAGCCCATTCTCAATGCACTACACATCCAACACCCAACACACCAAACCAACACCCAACACACCCACCAAGCCTGCAAGAGCCAAGCTCAGCGTAAGCACCAGTGCCAGTGATCAAAACACGCGTGAGCCACAAACAAAGGAAGGAACCCACGGGCAGGGTGAGGTGCACTTCACACCAGCACAATACCAGACCAAGCGCCATGACCAAAGGCAGGAACCCCACGCTGTGAGAAATATATATATATATATATATATATTGGCTGAGGTCCAATCTCCAATCAANATATATATATATATATATATATATATATATTGGCTGAGGTCCAATCTCCAATCAAGCGCGAGTACCTGCATCAACACAGAAACTGAGTCATCAAAATACACAAGCAATTTCAAGGCAAAGCACTATGCCACGACCGAGGGAGGAGCCCACGAGAACCGAACAAACCAATGCCTAGCCACAACAAACAAACCATTGCCCTGGAGCCAACGCCGAACACCAGACTGTAAGTGTTTCAACACATACGACCATAGGATAAAAAAAAATATACATAATACATAACCCAACACACAAGAGGGCCAATCCCTGACAATCCTAACACACCAAACACCAAGACACCAGGAGAAGCCATGAGAGAAGGCCATGGGCAGAGCAACTAGAGTAGGGAAAACCCTTACTAGAGTGCAGAGAAGGGAGGCGACCAAATGAGAGGTGAAGGAAGGGTTGGGCACGTAGAGTTAGGGTTAAGAAAGGGAGCTGGGAGGTGTGTAGGGTTTTAGGAGGGTAATGAACTGGTGGGGGCACGTGGGCCTCATGCGAGGTCCCATGATGCCCAAGGAAAATTGATTTTTCTTTATTTATTTTTTATTTAAATTTCTTTTAATTATTTATTTTTTTATTTTTATTTTTTATTTACTTACTAGGTTATTAGTTACGTTTAGTTCAA
>JASDQU010308414.1:5379-17748 GCA_032191745.1 Picea mariana | reverse complement strand
AAACACCAACGCGCCACACATGAGTCTTTACAAATAAATTCATATACACAAATAAATTAATAGTCATAAAATACTATCCCGAAGTATAATCTCCAATTATCCATGTTAACCAAACACTGAGTTCCATGCCCTCAACCATCAAGCCAAGCGCCAAGTCCCTCCATTCCATTCCACTAGTCAAATACAAGCACCAAGCTTCAATGCATAGCCTCGGGCTCACTACATCATACAACCACAAATCCAGAAACAATACATAACCACAACGCATAAGCACTAAGATCCAATGCTCGAAATCCACTCTACAATCCTCAAGACTCGCACCTGCAACCATCGAGACACACAATTCAACACATATGTACAACGCGCCAAGGAAAGACCACGAGTCAAGCATCGAAGGATAGCCTTAGACTCATTTCATCGACATTAGGTTGGAAGTCACCTTAATTAGTTGTAAACGCAAAGTATAAGGACTTAGAACAAGATAAGAGGCAGGGGGCTTCATGCGCACTAGGCAGGTAAGTTAGAGAAATTGGCTAGTATGGTGCAAAGCTAGCATAGCTATTGGGAAAGGGAGTCAATAGTTTTCTTAGGCAAAGAAATCAATCTTATATGCTTTATCCCTAACCTAGCCACCTCCCCTAAAGAGAGTAACATCTGTTTACAGACAAGTAAAAAAAAAACTTACGCCTAACCCTGTTTTCTAGTTAAGTTGCGCAAATGTGAAATGTCCTTGAACTCACCCTGACAAATTTGGTTGATGCAGGTTAAATCATACAGGATGGTAAGGACTTGAGGGAATCGAGGCAGAGGAGCATCTTCGCAGGGACCACCAGCACTGCCACCACCATCGCCTGAACTAGCTCTCATACAACGCTCTTTGGAGGCCATAAATGAGACTTTAAAAGTGTGTCAACCAGTAGAGATTGAAGTGGAGCCCCCACCATCTGGAACGGGTAATCTAGAAGCATCAAGGGATTCAGGGGTGGACCTCCACCCGAAGATATCACTAGAGAACTGCAGAAGATCAAACTTCTGGAGTTTTCCAGGGGTCGTGCTAGTGAACGTGCCGAGGCATAGTTGGAAGACATGATGAGGTGTTTTGCCTTAAGGGACTATGCGTCCACCTCAAAGGTGAAGATAGCGATTTTTCAGTTGAGAGATAGTGCCTTGAACTAGTGGGGCAACCTAGAAAGGCAATTGCACCTTACCCCAGACACCGTACCTTGGGAACTTTTCGAGGAGAGGTTCCGAAGGAAATATCTGCCAGCTTACTATGAGGAAGAATAGGTAGGAGAATTTCATGCTCTAGTACAGGGAAATAGGACCGCAGAAGAATATGAGATCAGGTTTATGGAATTGGTCACATATGTTTCGTATATGGATAATGACCAACGACAGGCAGAACACTTTGTCTATGGGTTGAACCCTAAGATAAGGGCTATGGTGCGGATGTGGAAACTGTCTTCAGTAGCAGAAACTATGGAAAATGCGTGTTATGCGGAGGAACACATGAACTTAACCAGAGGTATGAGATCGACCTTTCCACATCGTCCTGGATTTGTGGGGAAGGCCCCTAGGAAATTTCCCAGGGGAGGGGGATCAAGGCCACCTCCATATGGTAATAGAGTCACACCAAGGACAGTAGCCACAAGGATTTCAATGGCAGTGAGTGCAACATCTCGTTCATCACCAACAATGCAGGCAGGTCCACAGCCATCTCAGGGAGCAACTAGTAGGGGCAAGGGTTCCAGGGGAAGGAACTCATTTAAGAGACAATCACATAACAGTGTGCAGGTTCAATCCCATGTTACATGTTGGGGATGTGGAGGACTCCATTACCAACATGACTGCCCAGAGTTACAATAAGGATTTGTGCATAGAGAAGGAAAGGCCCCAATGGGAAGAGTAAGTAGCAGCCACCAGATTTACGCAACAGTTAATAATCGCCAGTCTGAACATCAATCCATGGTGGTGGAGTCATCAGGTATGCTAAATCATATCAATGTTAAGATTTTATTTGATTCTGGTGTGACAGATAGTTTCATTTCACCATCTGCATTAGAAAAGAGTGGGTTGGCAGCCTACGAGCATGATGACTTTAAACAAGTCGAGATGGCTTCGGGGGAAAAACAAGCGGTAGGACCTAGCATTGATAATTGTATAGTAGACTTGGTAGCGGTAGGACTACCAAGTTGAAGGTATACATCACTTCTCTCGGGGCATATGACCTAATCATTGGAATGGATTGGTTAGAAGCTCATCGAGCTTTGGTAGATTGTTTCACAAAAAGGGTGCTTTGTGTTGATGATGAAGGAAGACCAGTAGAGATCTAGGGTGTACGGAGAAAGGTGTCATTACCTTGAGGCAAGGGTGTCGACTATATGTAGTGGAAGAAGTGAATGAAAGGAAGGGACCCTCCTTGGATCAGTACCCGGTATTGTCAAAATTTAAGGATGTTTTCCCGAACGAGTTACCAGGGTTACCTTCTGAGAGGGAGTTTGATTTTACTATTGAGCTAAAACCTGGTGCAGAACCAATTTCCAAGACTCCGTACTGGATGACAGCACCGAAACTTTGTGAGTTGCAAATACAGTTGAAAGAGTTACTGGACTTAGGGATAATAAGGCCCAGTGTCTCACCTTAGGGTGCACCAGTAATTTTTGTAAAGAAGAAGGATGGTTCCTTACGATTGTGTATAGATTACAGGGACTTGAACTGTGCTATAGTGAAAAATAGGTACCCAATGCCGTGAATAGATGACCTCTTTGATCAGATGAAAGGAGCAACGGTATTCTCAAAGATTGATTTGTGATTAGGGTATCACCAGTTAAGGATTAAGGAAGGTGATATTCCTAAAACTGCCTTTTGAACTCGGTTTGGGCATTACGAGTTTGTCATAGTACCTTTCAGATTGACCAATGCGCCAACAATATTCATGAGCCTCATGAACGATGTATTCCAGAAGTACTTAGACTGTTTTGTACAAGTCTTTCTATATGACATCCTCATCTATTCCAAAAATGAAAGAGAACATGAGGAACACTTACGAGTGGTGTTGTCCTGCCTTAGAGAGAACAAATTGTATGGGAAGTTGTCGAAGTGTTCCTTCTTTCAGAAAGAGATCCACTATTTAGGTCATATCATTTCCGGTGAAGGAATCTCTGTGGACCTAGAAAAGGTAAAGGCCATTATGGAATGGCCAGTGCCGAAAAATGCCCATGAGGTGAGAAGATTCATGGGGCTAGCAGGTTATTATCGGAGATTTGTGGAAGGATTCTCAAAAATAGTGAAACCCATCACCACTTTGCAGCGCAAGGGGGTCAGGTATGAATGGACAGAAGAATGTGATAGTGCATTCATTGAGCTTAAGAGGTTACTAACTAGTGCGCCAATTCTATGAGTGTCGGATATGGAAAAGGACTTCACAGTCTGCACAAATTCCTCAAAGCAAGGGTTGGTGGATGTGCTAATGTAGGATGGAGGAGTGATATCTTATGCATCAAGGAAGTTGAAGAAACACAAAGAGCTATACACGATTCATGATTTAGAGTTGGCAGCTGTAATGCTAGCTTTGAAACTTTGGAGGCACTATCTTGTGGGGAAAAAATTTGAGCTCAAAACAGACCATCAAAGTTTAAAACATCTCTTCACTCAAAGGGATCTAAATTCCAGGCAAAKATGATGGAGTGAGTTTATGAGTGAGTATGATTTTGGTATTTCATACATCAAGGGAAAGGAAAATGTGGTCATAGATGCCTTGAGTAGGAGACCACGTGTCTTCTCCTTGGTACCTTTAAAGGTCAATATGAGGGAACATGTGTTGAAGCAACTTCGAAGAGACAGTTGGTATTTAAAGGTTACCTCAAACCTTCAGAGTGGGAGGCAATTATATCCAAAGTATGAAGGATATAGTATGGAAGCAGATGGACTATTGAGATATCGGGGAAGGATGTACATCCCTGAAGTTGGGGATATTCGAAGCATCATACTGAAGGAAGCCCATAAAGAACTTTATTGTGCGCATCTAGGTGTGAAGAAGATGTACACAGACATGAGGAAGCTCTTCTTTTGGGTAGGCATGAAGCATGATGTGGTCCATTTTGTCACCAAGTGCCTGGAGTGTCAACAAGTGAAAGCCGACCACCACCACTCGATAGGCCTCCTACAACCACATGATGTTCCTATGTCCAAGTGGGAAGTCATCTCTATGGATTTTGTTGTGGGGTTGCCACTCACATCTCATAGACACAATTCCATTCTTGTGATAGTGGATAAGTTAACCAAGAGTGCCCATTTTATTCTGGTTAGAGACACTTACGATGTCACTGATGTGGCATGTGTGTTTGTAAGTGAGGTCATCCATTTGCATGGGATACCTAAGAAGATCATTTCATATAGGGACTCCAGATTCACTTCTAGGTTTTGGACAAGTTTGCAGTCAGCATTGGGGACCCAGTTGAACTTAAGGATAACTTATCATCTGAAACAGATGGACAAAATGAGAGAGTAAATCAAGTCATGGAATACATGCTTAGGATGTACGTCATGGATAATCAAACCATTGGGAGAAGTACCTACCTTTGGTAGAGTTTTCCTACAATAACAATTTTCATATTTCCATCGGAATTCCACCCTACGAAGCTCTATATGGAAGGCCATGCAGAACGCCGTTGAGTTGGAATAGATTAGAAGACCGAGTAACAATTGAGCCAGAATTGATTCAAGAGATGGAGGAATAGTTGATTTAGATTAGGCAGAGACTGAAGGAAGCACAAGACAGGGAGAAAAGTTATGCGGATGCACACAGGACCGACCGAAGTTATGAAGTGGGAGACCAGGTTTTCATTCGTATCAGGCCTAACAAGAGTACCATATGGTTCAGGAAGGGGAAAAAGTTTTCACCTCAATTTATAGGACCATTCAGAATCCAAGAGAGAATTGGACCCATTGCCTATCGTCTCGTATTGCCACCCCACTTGCATAAAACTCATAATGTTTTTCATGTATCTGTTTTACGTCATAAGCTAAATTGGAAGGAATTGCATGTATCGAACGTGGGAAATCTCATGGTAGAACCATTACGCATATTGGACCGTAGATTCTAACAGCTCAGGAACCATCTGGTAGACCAAGTTAAGGTCCAGTGGGACAAGTATAGTCCAGGATCTTCTACTTGGGAAGATGCCGAGACACTACGACGAGACTATCCCTCACTTTTTTGACCACCTTGAGAATATGTTTCTCGAAGGTGGGGTGTATGTAACACCACCTTTTGACTTAGACAGCCAGGATTACCTGAGGCCTACACACTTTTATTTTCTACTCACAAGTGAAACTATTAATTAGACATATAAATTTTATGAATGTTTAAATATATTTGGATAATGATGGATATGATGTGCTATATTGTGAGAATGCAAATTTTATGAATGTTTAAATATTATTGATGATGATGGATATGATGCGATCTACTACGTGAATGTAAATTCTTTGAATGTCTAATTTTTATGGATAATGATGGATATGATGCGACATATTGTGTGAATGAGAATCCTATGAAGATTTAAATGCTATTAGAATGATGTTGGATATGATGCAATCTATTTTGTAAATGATAATTTTATGAATGGGTGTCGAAATTGAATTATGGGATATTATGAGATCTATTTCTAACTTGAAAAATTCGATGTTAAGTTGTTGGTACGCGGATACTGAATTGAAATTATGGTTGTATGCAATTACATGATGATAATGCATAGAAATGTATGAGTTTGTGTTACAGACTAATTTGCAGGTTATGGGCTATGAAATAGCCAAGGGACAATGATGATGAAAGTGGATGTCATGACCACTAGCTGAGAAACAATATGGTATGAATCTTTGTATGTGAAATTATATTTTTTTGGATGCATTGCTATGATATATGGACCAGTGCAGGATTTCAGGTGGTGAGACTGCCCAAAACTAAATAGACGATGACAAAACTCCCAGCAACACGGTGCCACTGTATATTCCATTGTAGGGTGTGGACCCTAGTCCTGTTAGGAGGGGTGGAGGCATTTCCCACCGTGTATCCTCCGAAACCTGAAGTCATGGGAGGACAATGTTAGCTCATGCTCCCCTAGACGTGTGATGATGACTGTCAGTTGCCTGCTGGGGAAGCTTGGTCAAGGTAGTGACACTTCCGCTTACGGGTTCTATTTGGAGTTAGGTCAATATAGTTGACGCTCCAAGATAGTCTAGCAGAGGAAGGATAGGAATGGAAGATGGAAGTAATTTAGGGAGGAACGATGAGTAGAAATAGTTGAGAGTGTATGGAGATTTGTCTTATGGTGGAATTTATTGTTTTTCCTTCTGAAAAGAAAATGCATATATATATGAATATTAATAATTATGTAATTAAATTACAATTGTAATGAATTAAGAGCTTAATAATTTTTATTTATTTATTATAAAACTTTACGTATGCAGGGGGATGAAACATCGAGTGGAGGGATAAGATAATAAATGGAGGGATAAGGTGGGTGGCATTGAAGGAGGGTAGGAGTCGGTGAATGGAGGGGGATATGACTGGGCCGAGGCCTTCGGGAGATGATTATGAAATTTTGGGAGAGGAGCATTATTCGAGGGGAAGGATTGTATTTTCTGTGGATATTTTTCTGGTTTTGGAGTTTGGGTGGATTGTTACAGGGGTGCACCAGGTTGTTGGGAGTTTTGGGCTCGGGGGCTAGGAATCCTCACAGAATCCTGGAGCTAGGGAGCCAGAGAGGCTCTGTTCCTAGTTTGTAGGGAGGAATATTCGGTTTTGGGCAGATTTTGGGCAGAGCAGCAGAGAGGACAACTAGAGATCGGGAATTTAGCATCAGAAAGAGGTATTTAGGTATTTTTATTTATGTATTCTCATGAATATGTGGTGTTATGTGGTTATTACCTAAGATTATTTACATGCTGTTAATAAATATAATTTATGATGAATAATAAATGATTATAGGTTATGATTAAATTGTACAGGATATAATATGTTTTTATTCATTATTTTAGTTTGTGTTTTATAAGGCTCTGTGGGGACAGAGGCCTTACAAATAGAGGAAAAAATAAAACCTTTATCATCATGTACTAAATGTCATGACAAAATATATTACACACCTTAGGAGATGTGTGACACAAGTGTTTGACAAACCATTCATAACCTTTAAGTTCACCAACAACAATATAACAGAGAGAAGACTTGTTTTGGAGCCTTCATAAAGAGGTTGTGTTGCCTTCTCAAGTACATGTATATCAAAAGCACCATCAAGCTGATCATCATCATCATCATCCATTCCAACATTATTAAATGTCCCCTGGATCAATATACTTGTCCCATATTCTTCAATTGTGTTATTAGCATCATCATATTCTTCCATAGGATCATTAATTTGATCTTCAATATTTTCTCCATGTTCCTGAATAAGCAGTTGTACTACAACCACATCTTCCTCCATGGGAAATGCACTAGCGCGTCGTTTCTTTATAATTACAAAAAATCAAGTAATATTAGTGTATATAAAAAATATTAAAATCATATAAACAATGATAAATTAATATAATATAGGTAAACAAAGACAACAAAGACAACTATAGACACTTTTCTTGACATGTATAAAGAGAGACACTTTGTGATATATATAGTCACAACTAGAAAAAACAACATGATATTCTTATTTTGTCTTCATAATTATGTCATATTCTTTCTTGATTTCACTTGGAGACCATAAATGTTAAGTGGATGGAAAATTCCCTGGGCCCAACTTGGAGACCACAGTTTAATTTATAAGGGGTTGAGAGTCAATGGAGTATTAGGGGTCAAGGATTGGGGTACTTAATGATTTAGGGGTTTATAAGGGGTCAAGGGATAATGGATTAGGGGTTAACATGTTATTGTTCATCCAATGATTAGGGATACTTAAGAGTTGGTATTCTATATGGAGAAATCAAATTAGGTGTGAGAGAGAAACAAAGACAACAAATCAATGATAAAACTTGTGAAATTTATGAAGATGTTTATGAATATGTTGAAAAAATATAGGAAAAATGTTATTTTTCTTGACATGTAGAAAGAGAGACACTTTGTGATATATATAGTCATAACCAACAAAAAGAACCTATTCTTATTTCACTTTCACCACTATTTCATATTGTTCCTTGATTTTACTTGGTGACCACGACTTTTAAGTCGATGGAAAATTTCCCACAACTTGGAGACAAAGGTTTAAAAGGGGACATGATCATCTTATATAACCCTCTGATCCCTAACCCTTAACCCAACCCTAACCTCTAAGCCATTAACCCCTAACCCTTTAATCCCTAGCCCCTAACCCCTACGACCCTATCCCCCTAATCCTTAACACCTTAACCCCATTCCCCCTAACCTCTAAGCCCTGAACCTGTAACCCCTAAACCCTTAACCAATAGCATGACCTAGCCCCCTAAGCCCCAAAAATATTAACCCTTAACCCAACCTAACTCCTTAATCCCTAACCCTAAACCCCTAACCCTTACTCCCTAAAACACCATTAACCTCTAAATTCCATAGGACCTAAACCCTCTAAACCTACCTTAAACCCTAACCCATTAAACTCTGAGCCTTAATGGCCTTATTAACCCTTAAACCACTAAAATATTAACCCCTAACCCCTTAAACCTTGTACCCTTAAACCTTGAACCCCTTAACCACTAGACCCTACCCTAAACCCTAATTAAAATATACATCCTATGTCTACTTCTTCTATTCTTAACTTACTCTCAATTAGTTGTGTACATAGAATATATCCATAAAGAAAAACAATCATTATTTTTCTTCTACATTTAACATATAAACGTTTACAAAAACAATCTACAATATAAAGACATGTAATGAATAACTTACCAAGGGAGGATATTCATGCCCGCCTTCAAGGTGTCCATACTCCGTACAATGTTTTTTAGCTGTTTTTATTAAAAGTCTCCTTCTATTATAACCCTTGCACTTTTTACAAGGGAAATAAAATTTTTGATCACCCAAATCCTCCAATGCAGATCTCACGTCTCCTTGTCCTCCTCGAGGCATGTTATGTGACATTTTCCCTTACCAAACATTAAGTGATGATTATCTTCAAAAATCAACCTATTAGTTTAACTATTTGTAATGCAATAAACAAAATAAAAACTTTTTCTATTCGGACCATAAAATATCCCCTATATATAATAAAATTTACAAACCGTTGCTAGTATAGCAATGATGTCAAACATCTCTAAATTTTGATTTTTTTTATAATTATATATACTTTTTTCGTCAGATTTCTAACATTTAATGACCAAAGAGACGTTCCTTAATGTTCAAAAATATTGAATTTTTCAAACCTTGGTAAGGGGATATTTGACCTGGTAAATCGTCGGATATGCGACGGTGCCTCAGGACATCAGATATCCGAGGAAAGAGACATTACTATTGTTTATCTGATGTGTATGTCCCTTTCATCAAATAGCCAATGAATGTCAAGAAATAAAAAAAAAAATACAAAAATTGCAAATAAAATTCGACAACACGACCAATTTTATCCATACTGTGAGAGTACAACATCGATTTTTCCATACATATGTATTAGTGATGCCCCCCCCTGGTCCCCCAACTACCTCTCTAGCTACACTTCATTCCATACCCCTTATGAAAGCGTTGTCCTCAATGCTTGTTATGAGGGTGTACAACCATATACCATGGTCCCATGGATAAGTGTGGACCATAGTGCTGAAATAAGTTGGAGAACCAAGGTCCCATGTAGAAATGAAAACCATCATGCTGAATTAGTCCAACCTCCACTGTAAAACTGGGTCTCCTATCCAATTTCTCATGTGAAATCCACACTAAAGATATCGAAACTCAATATAAAGCTGATCCAAAGGTCTACACTGATCATGTGGATTGTAATATGTAGATCCATCCACATAGTTAGAAAGGATCGAATATGAATCTTGAAGGAACAATACCACTGTAGAATATGCAAATTGGACACTGATAGTTATAAATGGCTCCTGATTTGTTACATTGATGTTCTCTACATAAGGTGGAGTAGAGTCATCAAATAAAATATAAAAGTGGTTGTCATCCCAGAAATGACAACTATCCATATACCAATCATCACAATCGGCCTCAAAATCATACCAAGCATATGCTTCTTGATTGCATTCATCCATTATTTCTTGCATAATATACCTTCCTTGCCTTGCAATGTTGAGCTCTTGAATATATTTCTCCTGAGTATTTTGCATTTCAACTTTGATTTCTTGAAATGTTGTCTTAATGGCTTCCATGATTCGAGAGAGAACATCCATTGGAAATGCCACATACAAGATACCAAAAGAAATATCTTAAAATTTTCTATCCAATGACATTGATCTGGTAGCAATCTGAGCACCCTATGAAAATTAATGAGCTCTGCAATCCTACAACTATTACAAAGACCCTAAAAAATGGTTGATTTTGAATCATTGACATCTTCACGTCCAAAGCTCCAATTTGGGTAGTTTGTTTTTGAAATTAGCTATTCTTGAAAGTGTAACTCATATATGTAATTTATTTTTGGAAAATTCATCCCCATCTGTTATTGAAATAAGAAAAGTCATGTGGCCATCCACAAAAAAACCCTGAAAATAACATATTTTAAAATGCTGATAACTTTACTTCCCGAATTCTGTTTCAGACGATCTTTTTTTTTTTTCTTTTTTTTTTTTAAATTGGGTGTTTTTCTGAGAGGAACTCATATCTACAACCAATTTCTACAATTTTTTTACAGAAATATACATAAATCATTCGGAATGTCGCGACCCTCTTTTTCTTTGCTAAAAATAATCTGCAAAAATAGAAAAACAAATTTCCCCTTTTTTGTGTCCAAAGAAAGTGCTCTGATACCACTTGTTAAGTTCCAAAGAATTGAATATATAAACACCACAAATATTCAGAGACAATATATAAAAACTCCCACTTTAATATTATGAACCCTTAAGATAGAGAAACACCATACAATTGATCCTATTATGGAAGGTATCCTCTCCTATTCACTTGCCTCTTCGAGGGCACAACCTCCTAATGAACTATCACTCTATTAAAATACTTCTTCTTCACCTCTCATTACATTTTTAACCCCTTTATATAGTTCTACGAACCACCTAAGAACATTCTAGAGGATGAACATTCTAGAAGTAGAACCTTCTAGTAAGTCCTCTTACATTTATTATATCTAACTACCAAAGCAGACCTTATTTAATAGTATATTGGATCTAATCCAACTTACATTGAATGGTCTCCACTAATATCACTATGCCCCCCTTGATCCCCCCCACACTATCTGTCTAGCTACACTACAGGGTGGGTGGAGAAAATAGAGAAAAAATGTATTATACATTTTTCTCTATTATCTCCCCTCGGCCCCAACCCAAACATATATGATAATATGAGCATGGGGGTGGGGAGATATAATATGAGGGTGGGGTTTGGGGGGGATAATAAAGAAAAATTTGGGGAGATAATATGAGGGTGGGAGTAGGGGGAGATAATAGAGAAAAATGTATTATATGGGGGTGGGGGGAGAAAATAGAGAAACATGTATTATACATTTTTCTATATTATCTCCCCCCAACCCCAACATATATGAGGTTGGGATGGGTGGGAGATAATATGAGGGTGGGGATTGGAGGAGATAATATGAGATAAATGTGGGGAGATAATATGAGGGTGGGGGTAGGGATGGATAATAGAGAAAAAATGCATAATACATTTTTCTCTATTATCTCCCCCCACCCCCACCCTCATAAATACATTTTTATCTATTATATCCCCCCACCCCCATTATACATTTTTATCTATTATCTCCCCCCACTTCCACCCTCATAAATACATTTTTATCTATTATCTCCCCTCACACCCACCCTCATAATATATTTTTCTCTATTATCTTCACATTATTCTATATTATCTCCCCACACTCCCACCCACATAATACATTATTCTCTATTATCTCTTCCCACCCCACCCTCATAATACATTATACATTTATTATGAGGGTGGGGGGAGATAATAGAGAAAAATGTATAATATGATGGTGGGTGGAGATAATAGAGAAAACTATATAATACATTTTTCTCTATTATGAAGGTGTGGGTGTGTGGATATAATAGAGAAAAATGTGGGGATATAATATGATGGTGGGGATAGGGGAAGTTAATAGAGAAAAATGTGTTATGAGGGTGAGGGTGAGGAGTGATAATAGAGAGAAATGGGGGTGGGGGTGGGGGTGGGGGTGGGTGGTTAATATGAGGGTGGGAGTTGGGGTAGATAATATAGAAAAATGTGGG
>JASDQU010308413.1:67727-79172 GCA_032191745.1 Picea mariana | reverse complement strand
ATTATAGGAAATGCAGAGAAGTTAATTGATGAAACCAAGGAGCAGTTATCAAAGGTATTTTAAATGAAAGACATTGGTGAGTTACATCACTGCCTAGGTCTTGAAGTTTGGAGAAATGCAGGCCAAACTTTTTTTTTCAGAGTAAGTATATCAGAGAAATACTTAAGAAATTTAAAATGGATCAGTGTAAGTCTTCTACTGTTCCCATGTAGCAGAATGTGAAACTTTCTTGTGATGATGGTTCGAAGGAGGTGAATGACACTATGTACAAATGGTGGGTAGTTTGAATTATCTCACCACAACTAGACCTGATATTTCATATTTTGTGAGTGTGTTAAGTCAGTTCATGACGAAACTTCATGAAATCCATTGGAATGTAGCAAAGGCGGTACTCAGGTATCTAAAGTGTACACTTGATTATGGTATTAAATATACTGATGCATCTGATGTTGAGTTGACAGGTTATTTAGATTCTAATTCGGCTGGCAATCTGAATGATCGAAGATCAACCATTGGATATGTGTTCAGCATTGGATCCGGGGTTGTTTCATGGAGCAGTAAAAAACAGCCTACTGTATCTTTGTCTTCTACTGAAGCAGAATATAAAGCCTTGTGTGCAACAACTTGTGAAGCTGTTTGATTAAGAAGACTTATTCAAGATGTTGGAGAAGAATGAAAGGAACCTACGATGATCAGATGTGAAAATCAAAGTTCAATAAATATTGCGAAGAATCTGATTTTTCATGCAAGGACAAAGCATGTTGAAGCTCGGTATCATTTTGTTCGAGAAAAGTTGTAGTCAAATGAAATAACTCTTGTGTATTGTAATACTAGTGAAAATGCTGCTGATATTTTCACTAAGCCTCTTGGAAAGATTAAGTTTGAGCTATTTAGGGAGATGTTAGGTGTAGAATTCAATCCATTCTCCATTAAGGGGGAGACTTGGAAATAATGGAGAAAGCGCCAATTGTAAGCACCAGTTATAAGCTTCACTTGTGAGAGTCAGTTGTAGGTGTGTTAGGAGTCAGTTCATAGTTAAAAGTCTAGTTGTCTTTGGTTTGCATGTAACCGACTCGGTAGAGTCTTTTCCTATATAAGGATGTAATCCGTCTTCATTGAATAATAGAGAAGTGAGCGTAGCCTCACCGTGTGTTTTTTCGTATATTTTATCTTCAAGGACACTCAAATATTCAAAAAACTCATAATAAAAATTACTAAAAGAGTTGTTGACCTAACCGAGTTGTTGACCTAACCTTCTTGAAACCATGTTGTAACTCTGATATTCTCTCACCGTTTACACACCTCTACCAGCACAATCGAAGACCATATCTCAACTGCATTCTCACGAGGGCCAGCAAATCCATTCTACGGTACGAGATCCACTTCACCAGGTCTGAACTCAATCACCTATCTATGAAGGTTTATAAGCTCCATCTAAAACTATCTTTTTTATTTTCTAAAAATTCGTGGCCTATTTTCGAAGGTAGGTCTCACAACACAACTTTACACATTTTTGAATCTTGAACTGCAAATCAAATCCACAAGTTCTCCAAGATGTCTTCACAACAGCTCCTAGTTCATCTTTCTAATCCCTCTGGAACTCCAAACCTAGCACCAACTTTTGTGTCCCCTTTTTCTCCCTATAGCTCTTCCCCTTTACCGCATTTCCATTCTGGTCAAAATGATTTAATCTCTTAAGCCTCACACATTTTGTTCACTAGAGAAACCTCGCTACCTCCATAATGTTTGGAACCCTGCGCAACCTGTCACTATTTCCTGTTGTCGCTCTCTCGCCCTCCTCACATCCTATGTCGATTGTTGCTCCCCCTTGCGACTCCCCGCCTCCGATAAACCCAGCCAACCAAGCTATCCACAATCAAAACCTCCACTTGGTCTCACCCTCTCCTGTAGCCATGTTCTCTTCTTCTTTGCCCCTCTCAACCATTTGCTACTCCTCTTAGTGACGCGTCACCCTCGGGGAACTTTGATCTTGTGTCCATTCGCCCCCAAATCACCTGTATCCCTAATTTCGACATGGACATAATCGCTAAAAACCCTTTGCAGCACTGTTGCCCACTGGTTTCCCTAGATGGCTCACCTAGACAACCCTCCTTGCACTCAGCTTACCCGAACTTACCATCATGCTCAGAACGACCCGATCTTTGACCTAGATCTCATGGCAAATCCCTCTTCGCTAACCCTAATTCTATTTCCAACCGTCCTCTAACTAACCATTATATCCCCAATGCTATTCATTCTCCACCTCATAAATCGAAATATTCTTCCCCTTCCTTGTCTTATTATCCTTTAACTAGCTCACCGTCTCTCAAAGGCCTGCCTATTATTAATAACAATACCTCCTCTCCTCCTAATCACCTACAGTTATTATTGACCTATCTTCATTAAAGTTGGGCCCTCCTATCCTCCAACTTCTTGAGAAAGGGTTTAATTTCTCCCTCGCCCCTAAATGCATCCCCATAGAGGATATTATTTACTCCATCGAATCTATCACCTCCCAACTACCCGATCATAAAGCTGAAGTAATTAGGGAGGAGTGTGGATTAATTCTTCGTCCATCCAAGCTTCCTAAACCCAACTTCACTAAAGAACAATTCGACTCTATCCATCACCTTAATGAGAACCCTCACATCCTTTTTCTCAAAGCCTATAAAGTAAATGCTACTATGATCATAAACTCTTCTTATTATGAATCTAATCTTCTTGAACATTTTTATTCCTCTACATATAAAACGCTAGCTAAAAACCCTATTAATACCATTACCACTTTGGTCACCAAAGCCATCAAATCTTCTTCCCTTGATCCTACAATCCAAAAGTGTCTCATTCCTCATAACCCCCAAATCCCAAGGATTTATGGACAACCCAAAATTCACAAAAAATATATCCCACTCAAACCTATATTTAGTGCCATAGGAACCCCCACTCATGCCCTTTCTCGATTTGTTGCTGACAAGCTTCAAGCCTTCATTAGTAAAACCTCCTCTTTTATTAAAGACTCCATGGATTTCATCCATAAAAATAGGGATCTTCACCTTGGTGATGATGACCTTATGGTCATCCTTGATGTGGTGTCTCTATTCACCAAAATTCCAATTTCGGAAGCCATAACCCTCATCTCCAAACTAGTCGACCCAAAAACTCTTAACCTCATTAATATTTGTCTCTCTTCTACCTTCTTCACCTTCAAGGGAGTTCACTATGAACAAACAGAGGGAACAACCATGGGGTCCTCCCCTTCCCTAGTAGTAGCTAATAATTTTATGGAACACTTTGAGTCTCTAGCCCTAAGCAACTTCCACCTAAACCCAAATGTTGGTTTCACTCTGTAGATGACACGTTTTTCATATGGCCTCATGGTAATTCCAACCTGATCTCCTCATTTAATCATCTCAATAGCCTCTCCCCCCACATCCAATTCATTATGGAAACCCAAAAATACAACTCCATCCTTTTCTTGGATGCTTTTATCTCTCGCCTTACCGATGGTTCTCTCTCCCACCAAGTCTATAGGAAGAAAAATCACACTGACAGATATCTAAATGCCAGCTCCCACCATCACGCAGCTCAAAATTCCACTATCCTAAATAACTTGATCACTTGTTTCATCAGCATATCCGCCCCTCAATTCCCTTCTATCCAATGGCTATTCTCTCTAACAAATTAACCAAGCCTTCCACTCATGCATCAAAAATAAACCAAAAACCTCCCCTCTTGCCTCTCCTCCTCATTCTCTCCTCTCTCTTCCCTATATCCAAGGCACCACCGATCACATCGCGAAACTCTTGGCCAAGAAGAATATCAAAACCATGTTCAAACCCCATAAAACCCTCAAACAACTTTTCAGAACAACCAAAGATAAAAGATAAATCTGACCTAATGCTTGGCCCGGGAGTCTACCAGATTCAATGCTCCTATGGAAAATATTACATAGGCCAAACTAGAAGAACCTTTAAAGAAAGGCTCAAAGAGCATATAACTGATACTTCCCATAAACGAATCTCAAAATCCACTATTGCCGAACACTCCTTTAATTCTAAGCACCACATTTTCTTTGACAAAACTAAAATCTTAGCCCCAACCCCTCATTACACATCCCATCTCATTCGGGAAGCCCTCAAAATCGAAAACATCCTAATAACTTTAAAAATGAACATGGCTACAAGCTTAGTCATTCTGGAAACCCACTATTTATCACCTTGACCATTAAACCTCCACCTTTGAGATCATCCTCCTACCCCATCCCTCCTGTTATTGAGCAAACAAGTCTTGAGTTTCTATCATCTCTTCTCATGACTTTTCTTTTCCTTATCCTTAACTCTTCCACCCTTCTCATTATTTTGTCACCTAATCTTTATTTTTATCACTATCTTAACCTAATATTTATTTCTTCCACTTTTCACACTATTTTATCACCTTTACTATTTTTTTAATCGCTCTCCTAACCTAATTTCCCCCTTTGACATTACATATTATTAAACTCTTTTCTTTAATTTTACTATTAAATATCTTTAATCTTTATCACTCATGTCCTTTCACTTTTTCTAATTCATCTAGTTGTAATTATTTTCTCCATCCTTTATTATTTGATTATTCTCATTGAATATTCTCCATTTTTAATAAATATTTCAATTTTAATTTTTTTTATTTCTCATAATTTTATCACCTTTATTGTTATCTTAATCACTCTCTTAACCTAATTTCTCCCTTGACTTCACATTTTATTATCAAAATCTTTAATTAATTCTTTTTTATTATCATCTTTCTATTTAATTACTTAATCTTTAATCTCCCTTGATTTATCCCTCCTTAATTATTATCTCCATCCCTTACTTTTTCATTATCCTTTTTGAATATTTTAATTTTATGTTCAATTTTAATTCTTTTGCTTTTCTCATAATTTTATCATCTTTATTGTTATCTTAGTCACTCTCTTAACTTAATTTCTCCCTTGACTTCACATTTTATTATCAAACTCTTTAATTAACTCTCTCTTATTATCATCTTTCTATTTAATTACTTAATCTTTAATCTCCCTTGATTTATCCCTCCTTAATTATTATCTTCATCCCTTTTTTTTCATTATCCTTTTTGAATATTTTATTTTATTTTTACCATTTTTCCAACCTATCCCCACTTGTTGGCACAGGGGCAGACCCAGGGTTTAACGCTACAATAGTGCGCCAAAAAATCCCTAACTACTGACCATTTCAGCAACACCTGTGAAGAAGATGAAGTCTCACCCAAGGTAGAGGAAAGGGTGGTTGCAAGACTCACGTGTCTGTAACCTTAGCTCAGACACAAATCTGTGATTATAATACCTAATACAGCTCTTAGCACCGTTAGTTCCTTAATATGTAATCACTATTCACTTCGTTGATACAACAGAACTTCGTAGTATTCACACTAATCTACAGTATTCAAGCATTTAGCATACACAAATGGATTAGAATGAGCATATCAGCACTAAGCATGAATATCTAGATCATATCTAACATTCTCACATATAATAAGCATCAAGCATGAATAGATCTATCTAAACAGATCAGAGCACTTAGCATATAACATATGAACACGTCAAGAGAAAGAACAAAGCACATAACACAGTGTTTACATGGTTCACCCCCACCCTGGGGCTACATCCACCAACTCTTCTTCTTTATTGTCTTCAGTCAATCGGTTACAAGCACAGAGCCTCAAAACCCTTACTCCACACAAGATAGAAGATCTACACAGTCGCTAGATCCTTCTTCCTTGTGCTACAACACTAAGCCTCCTATCGTATCGCACAGGGACTTGCACTCATCTCTACAAGTCTTACTTAGAATGCACAGAGCCTTGATCACACAGATCCAACTCTTGGCACTTAGCCTACATCACATAGATATATCATCTACTTCTTTTCTATATGGCCTAGATATCTATAGATACATACAAAATAGGCCTAAACATGGTTAAACCCATGGGCCAACATCCCATTCCCGTTACATATTCCCAATAACCAAAAAAGGGACCCAAAACGAGGTCGAGATCCCGTGATCTCCACTTCATCTTGTGCTCCGTCTTCGACAGGTTGTTGAAGTTTCAAAATAGGTCAACATGACCAAGAAATTCCCAAAACTTGGTCAAGGGCCAACAGGCCCCCAACACTCACTTGTGACACATCCCAAGTCACTCTAGTCTGAGCAATTCTGCCTCGAATGCCTTGAGTTTGGCTTGATCTTCTTCGACTTGCTGCTTTGTTGTGGCCTCTTGTTTGGTGAACTCCTGGATCACTACGTCGTTCACTGGCCCTTCTAGGCGTTGTTCTGTTGTGAGGATGACCTATTCTAGCTTTGCTTCTTGGCTCTCGACCTCTGTAAACAACAGACATGCCTTATCTTGTGTAGGTTGAAGTGTTGAGTGACTTCCATCACTTTTATTTGAAGCATATAGATCTGCTGCGGAGATGTACGTTGTTCGTGAGACCTCTTCATTCTGTCTACAGCTGACAGGGCCTTCAGTTGCACCTGTAGTGTATCTGCGTGTTGCTTCACTTCTTGGAGCTGTGACTCCAATGCTTGTAACTCAGGATTCTCAGTGAGGTTTTCATATGTTTGAGCGCTCCAGTTACTCAATTGCTTTCATTCCAAGGAAAGAACTTTTAATATGTCAACTGTGTTGCGGGAAGTGGCTTCCCTTTGGTCTCATACATCTTGAGGGGTCTCGGGCATAGTGCGGAGCTCCAAGTCTGCTATGTGCTGCTGGAGCTACTGGATTACGTCTTCGAGTTGTGCCACCTACTGTGGAACTTATTCTTCGGCCTTTACTTCAATGACTGTCACAGAGCGAAGTGCTCTGTGAACCATTTCCATGACTTCAAGTTTCTCTGTGAGAAACTGTTCCTTTTCTTTATGCAGCTGGGATTTTTCTTCATCGAACCTCTCTTATAGAGTAAGCTTCTCGTGTTCGGCAGTACTGCATTACTTTATAATTTTTTCATGTGCTTTCACCAAAGCCTGGGTGGCTTGCGATGTCTCCTCCTGTGCTCATTGAAGGCGAGCTTCGACTGTATCAGCGATCCGATGGAGTTGAGCTGGCTCATCTCCTATTTTTGGTGTTCTTGCTGACAGAGGCATAGTAGAAACTGTGCGACTGGACTGTAGTGCCTGTTGCACTTCTTGAAGTTCAACCTTGATTCAACTGAACACCTCCTCTTTCTTAGCTTCTTGCTTCTATGATATCTCTAGTGAAGCATTGTTCAGTGCTATGATGATGAAGTCGAAGTCGTCTGAGGTGAGGGTGGTCTCGAATTTGGTCCTGGTTTCTTTCTTTTTCTTCCTTGAAGAAGGTTTCAAAGGGGAAACCTTCCTTTTCTTTGCGGGTTCCTCCTCGTCTCTAGGCGGTGTAACCTTGCCTTTCTTTTGTTCCACTTATGTGCCATCGATCTCTCCACCATCACCTCCTTTCTCAAGTGAGATAGAAGTAGCCTTTGCCGAGGTACTTCTTACATCTTGAGCTTCTTCATTCTTCTTGGTATTGCTCAGTCCAGGTGTATCATGCATTGCTTCTGGACTATCAATATTAGATAGCTCCGCGGGGTCTGCTGGGATGAGGAGGTCTACCGACCATTCCTTGGTGATTTCCTCTAAATCATCCTCTTTCAACTTGTAGTATGACTACAGTTGTTGTTTATGTCATCAACGTGTGCTATGATATAGATGAAATAATGGTCTGCACTAAATTTCATCAAGGGTCTAAACCTGTGGAGTGTGTTCGGGGTTATACGAGGCTCGGACTGGATAGTGGTCTTCAACTGGGTGTAATAAGTGTGGAAGGCCACATTTGATTTCCAGTTCTTGTTCATGTCGTTGGAGTACCACAGCGTACTGAACTTCGCGGCCAGTGGTTCAAAGGGATCGATGTCCGGGAAGGTCACACCTTCCGGCATCTCCCATGCGATGAACATGATTAATATGAGAAGCCAACTAAAGTGGAACTCATATCCTTGGTTTTGCGCTTTCTTGCAGTCTAGTTCTAACTGGTTCACCAAGTACTTAGCCCAATTCATGTGTAGGCCCTCTGCGCACTTCCCTACGAGGTTGACTAAAAATCTGGTTACTTGGGTGGGCCAGTTCTTGCAAACTAATTTCCCTGCGATCAGTTGATAGGCTAGGCGCACTGCACCTCTCTAGATAGAGGCTACCTTGTAGCCTCGCGTGCCCTTCTCTACATCTCCGTAAGTATCCTTTATCCTCTGAGCAAGAGCACGATCCGTGGTCTTTCCTGGGTAAAAATATTATGGGTCGGGGCCTTGCATGCTTAGCCCTGTGATCTGATTGATCAATGACGGATCCACTTTGATGCGGCGGTTCAACCACAAATAACCTCCATGATAGTAAGACAACAGTAATTTGACGCATGCGTTCACCTCCTAGTGTCTCCTAAAGTGCGGAATTTTCATAACATTCAGTAGGGTGGACTGTGCGAGGTTCTGGGTCCATGACTGAGGGGTAATCTTTCAGTTCTTTCCTTTTGTTCTCGTCAGATACTTATGCGAGGTGAGCATGCTGTAAACCTTCCTATCGTCGAGGTTGAAGTCGCTAAACTTCAATGTTGCGAGATTATCCTGGTCAGCATGAACTGCATGCACCTCTTTCGGAAGGTACGTAGTGACCAACGTGTATTCAAAGTCTCTTGGCACACTGTCTCAGTTTATTGCGCCGCTTAGAGGTGGAATATTGGCAGGTATGATGCTCAAAATCAACTTAGCAGTCGCGATATCATCTCTGTGCTTTGTTCGTTTCTCATCAGTTGATCGGGATGGTCTAGCTTGAGTAGTGGATGTAGAGGCCTGTAGTCCTCTCATCAAAGATGCTTGTACACCTGTAGACACTCCTCTCTCCGATATGACTCTCTCTGTCATCAAGTTGAGGAGAACTTTTGTCACTGATTCTTCAACTGTGGTGAGCTCGTTGGACATACGTTCTCGGGATTAAAATTATCGGGGTCACGATGGACTTAGACACTGCACTAGAATAATAGAAAGGGTGCAATGATCACTGTATGTAATTCGTTCAATCAACGGACTTCAAATTCTCAGATAGAAAAAGTGTTCTCTATGTGTGGCGCGAAGGGATAAGTAGGCAACTCAGCAACGGTTCGCGTGAAATGGTTATGAGCCCCTATTAACCCTTGTTCGATCCGTTATGGTGCAGTCCAATGGTCTGATGACAAACCTTTATTTATTTTCTGTTCGTTCGAAGTGGAAGTCGAACGGGTATATCGGCCCCAACAACTATATTTCTTTGCCGTGGCGAAGTGCCATGTGTGACTGTTTGGATATCCCGACAAAGCTCCAATTTTGCAAATTTTATTTATGCGAAGTTCAATCTTAGCCCTCTTCTTACTTATCTTTCTAGCCTTCTTTCCAGTGAGATTCTTCTCGGTAGTCTCTTTTCCATTTTGATTCCTATCGTCTTCTAAAATAGTCACTGTGCATTATTGAGATTCTTTCCTAGGATTCAGAGGTAATACCTCTTCTTTATCTGGAGTAAGTACTTCAGTCTTTTGTGGGTCTCCTAATGTTCTTGCAGCTTCGACATCAATGTTTCTAGTGACAACTAGCTTCGATCTATTCTCCTGTTCTTCAATCAATTGTGCGATCCTTCTAGCCATGAAATATTTTAAGTCTTGTTTCTTTTGCTCCAAGGATTATTCTTCTTCCTTTCATCTGGCTTGAGATCTGTCAACCCATGGTTTTCCTATTAACATGGTAAACAGGGCGTTGTCTTCAATAAATTTTATAATCTCAAAATCTTCCTCTGTTGAAGTTCCATTAACATTCATAGGTATCTGAGCGATCCTTCCACATAGGTTTACCATCTTTCCTCTGAATAACCCTATTCCTCCTAAGGAAGGAATCATAACAGGCCTTCCTATAGCTTCCCAAGTTCTTTCTATCATGATATTCACCCGTGTCTCCTCATCTAGAACATAGTCAATGTTGAAGTCCCCTATTCTTGCTTCAAGGCACTCCTTGTCTTTAAAAATATCTGATAGTCTAACATGTCGATGGTCATCCAAGGTGTCTTTCATCTATAGTAATGCCTTCTCTAATTCTTTCTGGGGTTCTGCTATAGCCTTAGTTTCTAGATCTAGCTTAAGGTTTTCTTGATTCAGATTCATTCCTTCAAGCTTAGCGATCATTATAGGGAAATCCAACACTTCATGGTTTAGAGCCTTACAACAAATACAACTAGGTCTTATTCCAGGGAATTCCTTAGCCATATGTCCCGGTCTTCTGCAACTGTAACAGAGGGTTAATACTCTCTTTCTTTTAAATTATTCCCAGCCTCTTTTGTACTACGTGCTAGGATTGTATGAGCTAACCTGGAACAATTTCTTTCTAGGATCCTACATCCATTCGTTAGTCCAAACATTATTTCTATGCATAGGTATAATATATCTCTCACTATTCTTGTCAGATCTACTCATATCAAACCTTATTTCATCTATTAATGCCCTAGCTTTCAAACTAGGACAGACTCTATTAAACATACCTAGATCCATACTCTAGAAACAAATTTTTTTACTTATCTTACTTCTACAAAGCACAAAGCTTTCAAATCTAAAAATTTTAACTATTCTTACCTTTATCAGAGCGCAGAGCTTGCAGATCTTACCTCTTTTGATCATAAATTCTTACTTTTACCTTTCTTAGAGTGCCAAGCATTCAGATCTTGCTTCTTTCCTTTAGATCTGATCTTATTTTCTTCAGATCTGGCTTCTTTCTTTCATATATGTTCTTCTTTCTTTAGCACAGAGCTTTATAATTCAAGTAGAATACTGCACACTCGGGCACATATCTACGCACAAATCTTTCACAATTTTAGGATGAATCTTTGCACAGAGGTTCTTCTTTCTCAGTTCCCAACAATCACAGTTTCAGGTCTCAGCAACAGAACCATTTGTTGGCACAGGGGAAGACCCAGGGTTCATCGCTACAAAAACGTACCAACAAATCCCTAACTACCATCCCTTTCGGCGACACCTACGAAGCACATGAAGTCTCACCTGAGGTAGAGGCAGGGGTGGTTGCAGGGCTCAAGTGTCTACAACCTTAGCTGGGACATAGATCTGTGATTATAATACCTAATACATCTCTTAGCACCGCCGATTCCTTAATATGTAATCACAATTCACTTCGCTGATACAATAGAACTTCGCAGTATTCACACTAATATACAGTATTCAAGCGCTTAGCATACACAAATGGATCAGAATGAGCATATCAAGCACTAAGCATGAATATCTAGATCAGATCTAACATTCTCACATATAATAAGCACTAGGCATGAATAGATCTATCTAAACATATCAGATCACTTAGCATATAACATATGAACACATCAAGACAAAGCACAAAGTACATAACACAATGTTTAC
>JASDQU010308412.1:102408-112560 GCA_032191745.1 Picea mariana | reverse complement strand
GTAACATAATCAGTTATAAGGGCCCTCATGGGCTTAACAATCATTCGATTAGATCCCCTCGGATTTGTAATCCTCCATAAAGGTTGTGTGTTGTCCGATCCTGATCTGACCCAGGGTACTTGCAGAATAAACCCTACAAGTAACCTATGAGACACCTAAGTCAAGAAACTAATAAAATATTGTATAATCGATGCACAGGTGAGAAGTCATAAGTCAGGTCCACCATATAGGAAGGGTAGTAAATCCCAAAACCTTGAAAGCACTGCCTCTCACAGAGGTAAGATAAATAACAAGATCCCTAGATACGAATACATCCCCAGAAATATATCTGATGCTAGGAAGGTATCGGGTGGATATCCCTTCAACCAACTTCACATGACCTCGTTGTTACGAGGGAAAAACTCTCAATGGTCAAGGGTAAACCACAACAGATAGGTATGAATGCATAAATTAACTCACTTCCATCATATTCTATATAAAATAATGTGCGATATAAGATAGAGGCTGACCTCGATCCAATGTTTGATGATGGTCCACCATTGAGCACTTCAACCCAAAACTTTATACCTACAAGAAGTTCTTAACACACAAGTGGAGAAAGCATATAGTGACAATATAAAGGGGTTAACACATCAGATAACATAATCCATTAATAAACATTACAAACATGCCCATGGATAATAATCATATATTTGCACGATACCAATAGGACGAGAAAGGAGTATTTCTATTAATAATTGACCAGCAGAAGTGACAACATTACAGACTTCCATGTTGGCACGGTTTGAAACCAAGAAACCAAGTTCCTTCCAAATGGGTCTCCACCAGTTCACTCCTCCACCAAAGACAAGCTCAAAGGAGAGAGACAATGAGGTTCTATCAACAATAACGAAAGATATTGGGGGCTAAAAACTCTGTTCAGACTTGAGGGACAAAGGGATGCAGACTCAATATGAAGTAATTTCTCCAGGGTAACTTTTCTCTCAAAGTTGAATGTTTTATCTCCTTTTCCACAGTTCGGAATTATGCTCTTATAGCCTTCAGAATGAAGCTAAAGGGATGAGTCAGAACATTTCCAGTATATGGAAGGCCAAGGATCTAGAAAAATGTATATTTTTAGCTCTGGATTCATCAAAAATGGGTGATAAGCCTACATAGGGAAATGGAAAAAGGCCCTCTGTGCAAGATAACAATGGTGAGGAAAATATTTCTATAAAAAATGCCCCCTAATGTGTGATATCAAAGGATTATCTACGATGGCCGAAATACATTATAAATAACCCAGGAGTGGAGTGGTAGAGAACCAGTTGGACGAACTCGATTGCTCATTACATTTTGTACTGACTTTGCATACATGGCTGCCAAGAATACATTGCAAATCCATGTGGAAAATATACTAAATAAGTGTCTGTGGCTATGAATAGGAAAACAGAAATGTGGTTATGTACCAAAATATGTCATAGTCATGAAGAAGTCCCAGTGAAACCAATTTTAAAGACAATATGAAGATATATCTATACCAAGGAGTACAAGCTGATCTCCCATGATCACTAAATTCGAACAGGTGCTGGTCCAATGAAAGGGACGCAACAACTCAAGAAAGTTACGGCCACATAGTGATGTATTCAANCCAAGGTGCAAGTCTACATCATGTTAATAAAGGAGTTGAGGTCGAACATAATAAGACATGGTTTGATTACCGGTCATTGAGGTATACTGTTAACAAATGTGCGACAACCTACCAATGATGAAAGTAGGTATCAAGTCACCGAGTACGTTTCTGCAAGTGTGAATAAATTATTTGGTGTCAAAAAATTGAGAAATACATTGATCGGGAGGCATTGATGTATCCCCATATTTCAATGGCGAGAGAGCCTACCACTAATGACTTCAAGCCTCAAGGTACTCATATAACTCTAGGTCCCATATCCAAAATAAATGATATGAAGTCGATGGAAAGAGACTCGCTGAGAGGAGAGCATTAAGGCATCTCTCATTAGTCAGTACAAGGAACAAAGAAGGAGCTTCATCATTTGGTGGCAATCAGATGAAGAACATGTCCATGAACCAATGACCCTGTGTATCTTTCGCATGTACCAAATGAAAGTGGTATATGAAAAAGACCCCCTGAATAGTAGCCCATGATGAAATATCTTGAAAAAGGTGAGGAAACCACCAATAAGGCTAATGGCATCCAAGAAACTGCATGAATCCCAAAGTGTGAATAGATGTCTTTTCGTCCAACACAAGGGAAACCACCCAATCAATGACCAATGATGAAATGTCTATTGCTAGGTTCAAATTGACCTACAAATGATGAAAGTAGGGCCGGGGTGCTTGATAATACCATAGTATCATGTGATTCTGAGACAAACTAAGGGTATGTCGAACATGCAAAGTCAAGACTTCTGAGGAGTGGCGAACACAGGTTGATAGACTTCCTTTGAACAAGAGCATGAGACACATGGTGCACTCCGAAAACATAGACTCAATGATGCGACTATTAGATGCAGGAGGAATGAATAATGTTCTCTATAGGGACTGGAAGAGTAACCATTTGATAGATAAAACTCTGTAATGAGATTAGCTTCCTAAGGCCATGATAAACCCAAAATTACAATGACGCAAGGACTCAATAATTTTGTGCTCTGTTCAAAGGAGACCACGACTACTACCAACTATAATATAGTATTACCTTCCTACCCATCTTTTTTTGTTTTTTCATAACAAATGAATGCTATGATATAGAGGAGGAAACAAGTGTCGCAAGTAAGAAAAAGTAGTTCCAGTAGTGGAACATACCTATGATTAATGCAAGGAAATGCATGCGGGAGATGGACACTCAGGGTGATGTTTCCTCCAAGGTATAGGATGTCAAATTGAGAAGGATATAAACAAGGCTCTGCTTGGTTGAGGATGAAAAACTTCTTAGGCAACTATTTATAATGCAAAGCGAGAACCGGATAAAGGATCAATACTTCAAGCGAGGGCATGAGATGCAATCACAACTTAACGCAAAAAAATATCATTTTTTATGTCTTGTAGTCTACTTGGTGTGAAAAATGGGTAAACTTGTGACAAATAGACATCTTTTCAAATCCAATTTACGAGTGTGAAATTGATAAGTTCACTCAACAATATTTTCCATTTTTGATAACGAGTCGAAAAAGAGCTTAACTAGGACTCATGACCTTTCAAATCCAATTTAACGAGTGTGAAAGGGACAAATCACTTGAAAATCTTTTCAGTTTTTATACGAGTCAGAAAAGATCTTAACTAAGAATTGTTTTGGTGTCTTACTCAACATGTAAAGGGGGAGGCCAAGGCTCCTCTCTTGGTTGTTTGTGGAAAGTCAATATTTCCCGAATAGCTGACAAGATCTTGGGAAAACCCAAGGCCCTCCAATTCCAGGAGGAGAAAGTGCTAACAAAGGATACAGTCTCCGTGATAGTTCGAATAATGTCTCTTAATGGAAAAGACATAGGTGGAGGTATGGGATGCCTCATCAAGTTGTCCCAATCGAAGGGAACTTCATCAGGATTTGGAGAGAGAGCATTCAAGGGAAGAATAAATCTCTCTTGTTTATAAGGAGTGGGGTTAGGAATGTTGAGGACATGACTAAGAGGTGCATCACTCTCTTTAAGGAGAGTAGGGTTGACTAGAGATTGCACTGGTGTGGATGCTTGTTCAATTGTAGGTTGAAGAGGATGCATAGTAATGGGGGAAAGTGTTAAGCCCTAAATAATGCCTCATTACCCCTTTATTGGGGAATATTACATTAGTAATGTTATTTTATTTATGTCATCTTTAGTCCATTAGTTGTAATTATAGATCCTAGTCTCCTATATATACCAAGGAGACATTTTCATTTGGAATCATCTTGTAATTGTACATTTATGTGGGAAGAAGGAGGTTTCCCCCTAGAAGAGCCTTATTATATAAATTTATCTCTTTTCCAAGGTGTTAAGTACTTATTCTAAGGTTTTTCTATGCTATATTGATATTTGGTTCTTAACATATGGTATTAGAGCTCAAGGTTTTGGGGTTTTTCTGCTACATCTGAGACACCTTGGAATTTTCACTATAACTTTTTTTCTACAAATTTTCAGAAGGAACGAATTGGAGAATATTTAGTAGACGGATCAAGGTACGTTGGGTTAAAATTTTAGCTCCTGAAGCCTTATACTTTCATATATACAACCTGTGCAAGATAGGGTTTTGGAATCATCCTTATCTGAGTCATTGCATAATTTTCTCTATAAAAAAATTTCTATAACGTTTCAGACCCTGAACTTCGGAGGTGATTCACATAAATTAGTAAGGTATCTTTGGTAATATGTTCATATTCTGGGTCATATTAAATTTGTAGATACAACCTATGGAAGATAGGCTATCTGACTAGTCCTATTGACCAGTCTCAGGAAGTTGTTCTAGGTAAAATAATCATAACTTCATCCTAGTGTATCTAAATTGAGTGAGACTGGTTGCATTGGATAGTGGACAATATTTAGTATTTTTGGTACGAGTTTAAAAATTTTATATCAATTATTTTGTGCGGGGCATGCTATACAAGTGATATCTTCTGGAAAGGCCAAAAATCAGTAGTGGGGAAGTTACTATAAATTACACTTGGAACATCTAATTTTGATCAGAACTGTGGCATTGCAGAGAACAAATATCAGAGAACTACAAAAAATAAAGTTTCATAACCAGAAGGGCCAAAAATTTGGAGATACATTAGAAGAAATATTATCTAGCAAAACCACCTCAAAATCAAGGTTCAAAAGTGATACTTGGCCAACACGCCACCCAAAAAGGGAACTTCTACACCAAATAAGCTTTCATGAATTCCTACTTGGACTCTTGATGAAGGTGAAGAAACGTGTAGGGACATAAATGAATTACAAAAGAAGACAGTGACAAAACATGAACTACAAGGGATGATGGATTCAACTGAAGGTAAATTGGAGGCAATAATGGATACTAAGGTGGATGGTTTAAAAAGGTGTTGGCAACCAATTCATTTTTTAATTGCTCTTAAAAAAGCTGCCTACACCCATTGTCTCATTAACGACAAATCATCATCGCATTGTGCTTCTAGACATTTGTTTCATTTATGCGACAATTGCAGTTTGGTTTCGATTCAGTTTTCATCACTGAAAGTGTGAAAACACCTCTTTCGTTGTTTGGACTGTCGTCGTCTTTTATTGATTTTTCCGAAAGACACTTGACCATTGGTTTATCAAATGATTGCAAAAGATTTTTTCAAACTTATGTCCTTTGGCCTACTCTTACCTTGATTGCGCATTTGAATTTGTTTGATTACTAAGCCATTGAGCTTGAAGATTTACTGGTTACATTCAATTCTATAAAGGTCATGATTGACTTTGGTCTTATATGTTTTGATCCTTATTGCTATGAGATTTTGACTCATTGATTATATGAGATTTTTTGGTTGCAATGTTCTAAAAACTTTGAAATATAAACATTTGAATGTGCAATGAATGCATTGATAAATTTATAAGGACGATTTGAGAAAAACTATGGTTGAAGTTTCACAAAGGCACATTGATTAATATTTTGGATTTCAATTTTATAATCGATGTTCGGTGCATTGTTTTGTGAGTTGATATTACATTGAACGATCATAGTTTCAAACTATGCATTGGCATGATTGAATTAACACTGGTATAAAACGTTTGATTGACCCGACAAATCATTGGTTGATATTGGATTTCATGCTGGATTAAACTGTACACTTGGCGCATGATTATAATACATGGTGTTGGTTCTATTTTGAATGGATGGCACGTTGATATGGTTGTACACCTATTTGGTTGGCTGATGCGTATGGTTTAAATGATTGTGATTATGGATGAAACGACACTGTACTCAGTCATTAACACACTGCATGGCAGTGATAATCCCACCACTGTCGCACGCATGCAATTAATCCTTGCCTCTTTGAGCGNCTCGGGTGGCTTGCTTTCATAAGGAAGTTCAATGGTTATAACTTCACTGTGGCTCGACAATTTGTGTTATCATTTGATGGTTGCCGAGCCAAAGTTGGAGATGTCCATCTTGAAATCACTGAACAGTTTCTCAGCTTGGAAACCAGCCTGCCTGTCACGGGACAAAAATGGTCAAAAAATTGCAAGGTAGATGATGTCCCGTGGACATTACAGTTCCAATCTCGAACAGTGAACTCCTGCGATAGAGGTTTGCCTGCAAAAATGTTGAAACCCCGCTGGTATGATCTCCTGATGATTATCAAGCAATTCGTTACTTGTGAAGGCAGGTACGGGTTCATTTTCTTATTTCACCTGCGTTTATTAATGGTTTTTATGGGTTTCAAACTCAGTATGCCCCACTATCTGCATAGGAGTCTTTTCAAAATGGCTAAAAGGTACAAGCGTAGCCAAGATGATACCAGTCTCTTCCATTTGGGGTTGATTAAAATGATGTTGGTTTATGAATTGGGGTTACGTCGTGATTCTTGGGATGACTTTCTCAGCCGTAATGGCTTTGAAGAATCTAACCCTCCACAGGTTGATAATCCCATGGTGACCAAAACCCAACCTATTCCCCCTGTGCCTTATAACGTTTTTCTACCCAAACCTAAACCCGATTCACCTACGAATTTGCCTATGGCTATGACTAAACAGGCCGAAGTTGCTAAGCCTACAACCAAAAGGACTAAAGAAAAGACTGGTGCTAATGCAAGAGGCAAGAAAAATGCAAGGTTAATTTCTCTCATGGCGAGGAATAAACCTAATCCCCCTGCCAAATCTGAGCCTATCGTGGTCAGCGAAGACTCTGATTCAGACATTGAACGTTTTCTCGCCGAAGAGTATCCTTACTCCGAGGGATTGTGTGGCAAACCTCCTTATGATTTTGTCAAGAATTTACCTCCTTGTCTGCGGGATAACCCTGACATCCCTGGTATTGAACCACCTCATGGAACCCTCGGTGAATCATCGAAACCCTCGACTGCTCAACCTGTTTCTCCACCCTGCGATCAGTGTGGGTTGTGGTTAGAGAGATACTACTTGGATGTCCCAAGGTTGCAATCCAAAATCCACGATTTGGAAAACCAAGTGGCAAAGCTCACTGGTCAGAATGCAAATATGCAACCTAACGACAAGAAGCAGCGAACTACTGGTTCAATCCTGTTCAAAAATGTTGAGTCTGCTACAACAATTGTCAACTCAAAATTGACATAGTCTCAACAACTGCGCTGGTAAAACTTTCACTCATTTATATCACACTGTGTGTACATATTTCACCTACTCTGTTACATAAGCATGCTTCGCTGTATATAATTTTTGTGGTGATAAATCAATTTTCATTATAGTTTAAGATTCGATTGGATTTGGTTTTGATTCGATGGATCATCAAATAGATATGATTGTTCAAATTTAGTTCGATGCTCTGTTAACAAGACAAGTTGTTAATATTGTTTAAAATAGACTGTTGTTGGTATTTCTATTTTCAGATACAATCAATGCCACGATTTGAAATAGTTATGTAAATGACTGATAATGGATTAGCTATTTTTAAACGTTTTTCGACCAAATCTGATACTTTTCTGTTGATACATAACCAATTGCAACTTATTCGATTCTCATTATTGTTTGAATTAGATTATGTTCAGGGTTTCGGTATTGTTTCTATAATTAACTCAGTAAAGATTCATGTTGATCATTGCCCAGTTCATGAATTCTGTCGATTTTATCGCGCCTCTGTCTATTGACTATGTGGTGATTGAACATGAAGATTTTTGAGTCGATATTCACGGATTTTGATTTCATCCGATTGAAATGGAAGCTATTCACATATCGTTCTTTTTGATATCAATCTGCTGTTATGATTATAATTGGTCAATGATAGTTACAACCATTGTTTTCGACCATACCTGTGAACTATTTGAAACTCAGTGAACGAAGTCTATTGCTGGATTCTATGGATACAGTTATGCATGAAATCGTGACGACTTTCTATTTTGGCAATGATTAAACGATATGAATCTTATGCAATTCAATAATGATTGTTTTATATCTCATATGATTTGGTTTACCATTGATTGCATTTATGACACAGTTTTGCTAAGATTTGATTTGATTTTATGTCAATTGGAAAAACAGATCATTCTTACCCTATCCCGATCACATTCATTTTGATTTGGTTTGAGTTAAGGAATAATTGAATTATTAGTAATTAGTTTTGGATTTGATTTTATTTGATTATATCTAGTCTTGTTTGCTATTTTTGACTAGCTACAGAATCATATGATTCTGTAGCTAAGTCTGTAAAGTCATTTTTTTATTGTTTTTCCAATAAAACATCCTTCTAATTTGATCTTTGTGTTCTATTGCAGGAAAATTCGAATTGCCAATAGATATCATGAGCAATTAGGGGATGATCTACAGATTTTACTTGCATTCTATTTCCTTAGTCTTTGGGATTTTCCCCCAGATTATGTAAACAATTTGCTATTATTCACAAGGATGTTTTACCTTGTGAGAAACCTATATAAACTTATGATTTTGTAATAATCATCATCCTCAGTTGTGGGAGAACAAGGATATGTAATTCTAATTCAAACTGGAGCAGAATTGATGTTTTGTCATAGCTTTTGCTTTTCAATATATCAACATTGTGTTTCAAGTTTTGTATATCATTTTGTTTATGGTTTAATATTACTTTGCTATCTAAATCAAATACAAGTTATATAATTTCTTACTGTCATACATATCTTGTTGCTTCCAAAGAGATAAAGGACATAACAGTTGTTGATTCATTTTATGAATGATAGCTTTGTCTTCTTCATTAATTGAATTTTTATATAAGTTTTCTGCATAATAGGTTTCCCTTATTGCAGAGGTTTATCATCAAAAGATTGTTATGATTTTCTTTTATGTCTTGTTTGTCCTGTAAAAACACTTCAAGGAGAAGCATAGCTGATTGTTTTTGAGAAGCTTAAGGACTAAATGGTGTGAATTTCTTCCTCCAATCAGCTTAAGAAGTCATCCTACACAGGGAAGACTTGGAGCGTTTCTAGGTCAATTAGTTAGATGTTTACTGTTTATGTTAAGTAGTTTAATATAAGAATAGTTTAGTTAGATTTATATTACATTGTTTAATTTCAGTAATATATATTAGATTGTTTAATTTCAGTAGTTTGTGTTTCCTTTTCATAAAATACAAAAATCAAAAAAGAGATCCATGGCTGTCTTAGGGTAGAATACATATGATTTTTGCAGGTTTTAATCAAATCTGTAGGTTGTCCATAGTGTACATTCGTGAATAAGGAATATCATAACTGATAATTAGATAGTTGATTTGAGTTATTACAATCATAATTAGTATCTTGTATATATAATAGTTAGTAGTTTATAGTTAGATTAGTGTAGTTAGTTTAGTTTGTTTTATTAGTTTCTAGTTTCCTTTATTTTAGTTACTTTCTTGTATTTAATTATAGTTTAGTTTGTTTATTTATCTTTAGTTAGATTTCTTAGCTTAGATCATTTATCTCTAGTTTTCATAGAAGACCTTAGAGCGGCCAACAGAGTCGTTAAACTCGTCAGGGTGGTCCATTCCAAACGTCTTGGGTTATTTAGACAACCTCGGACTGGTTCCACTCTCCCAGTTGACGGACGGTCAATTTCGCCCGTCAAAAAAAGGGAGATCATGGAAGGAATGAAAAAATTCCTAATAGAGAGGACACCTGAAAGTGAAAATGTGTCCAATTAAATTCATGATGTGGACACAAGGAATATGAATCAAGAATGGATAAACTCCAACTTTGGGTTGAAGACTAATCACGTTCCTAAGATTGATATGAGGAAGTTTGATGGAAATGACCCAATTACATGGATACTTTAGATGTAGCAATTCTTTGATCTACATAATGTTCCACATACACAAAAGGTACAAATTGCTTCTTTATATTCAAAACCCAATCAATTTATATGGTATCTATGGTTTTGTTCTCACAAATCACTCGTCACTTGGACAATTTTCACGGAAGAAATGATAGAACACTATGAGGATACAAGGAGCAATACCTTCTTTAGCTGATTGATAAATCTCAAGAAAAAGGGTTCAGTTACAGAGCACATTGAGAACTTCCAAAGATTGAATATAAAGGTA
>JASDQU010308412.1:89438-101302 GCA_032191745.1 Picea mariana | reverse complement strand
TCAATTGGCTCATATCTCATCCTATCATCCTCAATCTGATGGACAAACCGAGATAGTAAAAAAATGTCTAGAAGGCTACCTTCATTGCTTTGTCTCTGATAAGAAAACATAATGGTTCAAATGGTTACCCTTTGCAGAATGGTGGTATAACACTTCCTTTCATACTACAACAATAATGACACCATTTATTGCACTCTATGGATACCACCCTCCTTCCAACACTTCTTCTCTAAAACAAAAATCTAAGGTTCAAGAAGTGGAAGATCACATCGAGCATCAACAACAAGTTCTCCAAATATTAAAGGACAACCTAACCATGGCACAAAATCGCATGAAACAACAAGAAGATCAACATCGTAGTAAAAGAAGTTTTGAAGTAGGAGATTGGGTGTTTTTAAGACTACAACCCTACAAACAGATGTCCCTCAAGAAAGCCAAGAAGGATAATAAATTATCACCAAAGTACTATGGCCCTTATAGGGTGTTGCAAAAGATTGGTACTATGGCATACAAATTGGAGTTGCCTGCATATTCACGAGTACACCCAGTTTTCCATGTTTCATACTTAAACAAGGATATAGGTGACAAGATCCCAGTTCAAACTATATTTCCAGAACTTGACGAGGAAGGAAAAATCATATTGGATCCTGAAGCCATCACTGACACAAGAATTCACCAGCTAAGGAATAGATCCATTTCAGAGTATCTCATTAAATGGAGGAAACTACTGAATGAAGATTCCACTTGGGAAGATGAGTCTTTTATACAGAAGCATCCAGAGTTACTCAAGCATTGCGGACAACACTTGTCTCAATGGGAGGGGCATGTTAAGCCCTAAATAATGGGTCATTACCCCTTAATTGGGACATATTACATTAGTAATGATATTTTATTTATGTTGGCTTTGGTCCATTAGTTGTAATTATACCTCCTAGTCTCCTATATATACCAAGGAGACATTTTCATTTGGAATCATCTTGTAATTGTACATTTATGTGGGCACAAGGAGGTTGCCCCATCGAAGAGGCTTATTATCTGAATTTATCTCTTTTTCAAGGCATTGATAACTTATTATGAGGTTTTTCTATGCTATATTGATATTTGGTTCTTAACATATCCAACACCAGAGTGACTAAGAGGCGCATCACTCTGGTGTTGGATATACAAAAAAATTGAGAGCTTTCGCTAATTTATAGTGAATGAAATTATGAGTACTGCCAGAATCAATTAGGATTGTTACCTTTTTATTTTTTATATATGACTAATATGTTTTTCTATAGAATGTTGAGGACATGACTAAGATGCGCATCACTGTTTTCAAGGAGAGTAGGGTTGACCAGAGATTGCATTGGTGTGGATGCTTCTTCAATTGTAGGTTGAAGAGGATGTATAGTAATGGGGGCAAGATATGCTTCACTTTCGAAAAAGGAGGTGAGGTCAAGAGGGGATTGCGGAGGTGGGGCCACTAAGGCGATTAAAGGAGAAGTGATGTGAGGAGAAACCAGGGATGTCTCAAATTATGAAGGGATATTGGCTGAGCCCCACGCTTTTGGTATCGCGACAGTAACCAGACACAAACGAGTAAGGTGATTTCCTTCACAAGTACTGCAAAGAAATTTAGGCTTATGTATGAGACATCTAGGCTTCTCGATGTAACTAGTAGGGGAAAGAGAGTCGTCTCCCAAATGATGAATAGAGTTTGGAGACATGACACGGCTATGTTTCATAGTGAAAAGGATAATGCCTCCATCATAATTAGTGTAGGTTGGGTGCGGGTTGTTGACATAATTTGTAGAAAATGTTGACCCATCTCCGACATGACTGGCATAGGTTGCGGATGGACCACTAGTGTGACTGACAGTGACTGTGCTAGCGATAGATGATAGTACTTGATTCCAAGGTTTGAGGAAAGATTGTTTTTGAAACATTGCAAGCTAGGAAGGATTCTGGTGTATCCCTTTCCCTGCGCAGAGAGGAGATAGCCACTGCCAAAATGGTCTGAAGAAGTTTGGACGGGTATCGTCACTAAGGTTTGCGAAGAGAACGAAGTAGGATAGGAATTATTTTAGCGAGGATATATGTTTCCCCCTTGTGAAGGGGTCCCATAAAGAGGGTAACCCGAACCGTAAAATTTATTCTCGCCATATGAGAGACCTGGGGGTGCTTGACGACCTTTCATGGAAAAAGTGTTCGAAGGAACTGACATGGGGGATGAAAGATACATGGGTGGGGGATAATAAGTGGGATAAGCACCCATATGAGCACTAGAACTTGGAAAAGCATAGTTATAAATGGATTCATAAGAGGGAAGGTTCCAACCTCCCATGGGGACACGACTCATATCGAACGAAGAAGTAGGCATTGGAGCCATGATTCTCCTGGATCCCATGTTAGGATTCATATACGTGGACCAGGGAGAGGATTTCACGGGTGAAGACATATCAATAGAAAAATTACTAGAGACCCAAGGCACAGACTGAGTGTTGTAATTTTTCACACCATAGTAAAAAGCGTAAGGATCCGTCCCCATGAAATGGGTAGGCATGATGGGGGAGGTAGCAGAAAATGAGGGAGAAAAAGAAGCTCCACTATCCATGATGGTGAAAACCAACAAATAATCCTAAGGCCAACTAGTAGTCAAAGAGCATACCAAAAATTCAAATGGCCAATATGCATGCAAACGGGCTAAAGTGGCTGAGTGGCCTCCCTCGCTAAATAAGGTATGTCTCCTCCAGGAGGGACCTGAGACTCCCTGCTAAAGTTTGGAGGTAACATAATCAGTTATAGGGGCCCTTGTGGGCTTAACAACCAATCGGTCAGATCCCCCTAGAGAGGTAATCCTCCATAAAGGATGTGTGTTGTCCAACCCCTATCTAAACAGGGTACAAGCAGAATAACCCCTACAAGTAACCTATGAGATACCTAAGTCAAGAAACTAATAGAACATTGTATAACCAATGCACAGGAGAGCAGTCGTAAGTTTGGATCGTCGTATGGGTAGGGTAGAAAATCCTAAAACCTTGAAAGCACCACCTCCCATAGAGGTATGGGTACTATAAAGATCTGCAAATAAGAATAAATCCATAGAAATATATCTGACGCTAGGCGAGTATCTAGGGGTTATCCCTTCAAATAACTTCATGCAACCTCATGATTAAATTCGGTGTGAGTGGAGCCTCCTGATATTACCAATTATACAATGGAATTCTCAACTCCCTGTCTCAGACACATATGTTGATTTAATTTCCTTGGATAACTTTACTCACAAAATCCTATTCCAAGATATTAAATCCTAGACTAGTTTGTGCACCCTAAAACTATAGTCGTGACTAATCAATTTTAGTTTAAAGCTTAAAGTTTATTGGCCATGATTACTCAAAAAGGTATGGAAGGGAAACTCACGGTGTTATGAATATGCAATAAGATAAATATGGATACTATGAAAAGTCTATATTTAACTTTCCAATGAATGATATGCTAATAAAAAAAATGTAATTTTCAATTTCAACTTCTGCAATCCAGAAATAAAATGCAATATTTCACTAAATGTACTAAGCTAACTATGTAGGTTCAAAGACAAAAATGTTAACCAATGAAAAATGCCTATATTTTTGTATTTTCAATATATTTAAAGAGAAAATGCATGGACTGCGAAGGAACTTGATATAAAAATTGTACCATGTATAAATGAAATAACTCAAGCAGAAAACTAGGTAGCGAAGCAAACATCCTAGGGTTAAAGGTCAAAAAAAAAATGAAAAAACAATGAGAAAGTCTACGCCCATAAATTCAACTCCGAACAGGCTTCCTGTCAACCCAGAGAAGCTCAACAGGCACTACAGAGACCTAAGAAGGCTCAACACACATCAAATCTCACCCAACAATCACTAAACCAAGAAAACAAGCAAGAAAAAGTGGTATACGCGACTGTTCAATAGAACAATGCATATATACGCATCTTGCAGAGAGGCAGAATGCGTGTGTACGTGATTATTAGGCAAAACGAAGTGTATAGGCTTTAAAACAAGGTCAGGCAAGGGAAAAAGGATGAAAAACTTAGACTCAGAGTGAACAGACTCTGTCAAGCAGTGATATGACGAGAAACACGAAGGAAAAAGAACAATGCAAGAAGAAGAATACTTCAACCCTTATAAGGAATATCTCTCCACAGTATGGTCACCATTTCTGTTATGAGGGAAAAAATCTCTATGGTCAAGCGTAAACCACAACAGATAGGTATGAATGAATAAATCAACTTAATCCCATAATATGCTATATAAACTAATGTGCGAGATAAGATAGAGGCCTACCTCGATCCAGCGTTCGATGATGGTCCACTGTTGAGCACTTCGACCCAAAACTTTATACCTACAATAAGTTCCTAACAAACAAGTAGAGCAACCATATAGTGAAAATATAAAGGGGTTAACACATCAGATAGCATAATCCATTAATAAACATTACAAACATGCCCATGGATAATAATCATATATTTTCACAATACCAATAGGATGGGAAAGGAGTATTTCTATTAATAATTGATTAGTAGAAGTGACAACATTACAGACTTCCGTGTCGGCACGGTTCGAAACTAAGAAACCAAGTTCCTTCCAACTGGGTATCCACCACTTCACTCCTCCACCAAAGGAAATCTCGAAGGAGAGAGACAATGAGGTTCTCTCAACAATAGGGAAATAGCTTGGGGCCTGAACACTGTGTTCAGACTTGAGGGACAAAGGGATGTAGACTGAATAAGAAGTAATTTCTCTGGAGTAACTTTTCTCTCAAAGTTAAATGTTTTCTCTCCTTTTCCATAGCTTGGAATTATGCTCTTATAGCCTTCAGAATGCAACTGAAGCATGGATTCAAAACATTTATAGCATATTTAAGGCCAAGGATAATAGATTTCCTGTCGTGACATGGAAACCTGACTCTATTTTTGTATTTTCTGGCACAAATCTCGATGTACACAGGTTGGAGTGGAGCAACCTGCGTATATTCTTGTTGCATAGATGTTAGGGAGTGTAGATGTGGAAAAATGTATATTTTTAGCTCTGGATTCATCAAAAAGGGATGGTAATCCTGCATAGGGAAATGGAAAAAGGCCCTCTATGCAAGATAGCAATGGTGAGGAAAATATTTCTATAACACTCGTGATTAACTCTGGTGTGAGCGAAGCCTCCTGATCTTACCAATTATACAATGGATTTATCCACTCCCTAACTCAGACACATATGTTGATTTAATTTCCTTGGAGAAGTTTACTCACAAAAATACTATTCCAAGGAACTAAATTCTAGGCTAGTTTGTGCACCCTAGAAAATAAAATCGTTACTAATAAATTTTAAATTATAGCGTTGATTTTAATGGCCATGATTACTCAAAAAGTTATGGTAGTGAAACTCATGGTGTTATGACTATGCAAGAAAAGTAAATATGAAAATAATGCAAATTCCTAACTTTAACTTTTAATGTATGATATGCTTCTAAAAACGATGCAATTTTCAAATTCAATTCTAAATTTAGAAGTAAAATGGAATCTTTCACTATATGCACTAAGATAATGATAGAAACTCAAAAGACAAAAATGCCAAGAAATGCAAAATGCCTATTTTTTTTGTATTTTCAATATATCGAAACTAAAAATTCATGGATTGAAAAGTAACTTGATATATAGCCCTACTGTGTATAAAAAATAGACAACTCAAGCAGGATACCAAGCAACAAAACACCAAACCAATGTACAAGGACAATAAAAATGAAAAGATGAAGAGAAAGACTTCGTCCAAAAATTCAACCAAAAGAGGGTTTCCTGTCATCCTACAAGCACTCAATAGGCACTACAAATACCCAAGAAGGCTCAATAAGCATCAAATCCCACCCAACAAACACCAAACCAGGAAAATAGGCAAGGAAAAAGGGTGTACGCGATTGTTCAGGAAAGCAGAGCGTATACACAAATATTTTAGTGAGACATCCTACATGTATACGCGACTATCAAGGAAAAAGGCGCATATATGATTTGAAACAAGACCAGGCAAGGGAGAAAAGATAAAAAATAAGACCCAGAGTGAACACGAGATGTCATGAAAGGATACAACAAGAACCATAATAGAAAAGAGAGAAATGTAAGGAGAAAAGTACTTCAAACCCTAAGAAATAAGATTCATCCCCAGTATGGTCGCCAATTCTATTACGAGGAAAATCTCTCTATGGCTTGGGTGAACCACAACAGATGAAAATGACTACATAAATCAACTCTATTCCAACGATATGCTATATAAACCAATGTTAAAGGGAGATAAGAAAGGATCCTACCTCGTCCAGATGTTCGATGATGTCCACCATTGAGCACTTCGAACCAAATCTATATACCTACAACAAGTTCTCAACAAACAAGCAAAACAAGCATATGGTGACAATATAAAAGGTCAACACATTAGATAACACAATCCATCAATATACATAACAAATACGCCCATGGATAATAATTCATATATTTGCAAGACATCAATTGGATGGGAAGAGAGTATTTGTATTAATAAATGATCAACATAAGTGAAAATATTACAAACATTTGTGTCGGCACGGCTCGAAACCGAGAAACTAAGTTCCTTCGAGCTGGGCCTCCACCACTTCAATCCTCCAGCAAAGCAAGATCATATAAGGGAGATAATGAGGTTCTCCATCAATAAGGGAAGATCTTGGGGGCTGAACACTGTGTTCATACTTAAAGGACAAAGGGATGATGACTCAATATGAATTAAATAATTTCTCCAGAGTAACTTTGCTCTCAATGTTGAATTCCTTCTCCTTTTCTACAACTCATAATTGGCTTCTTTGTAGCCTTCAAAATGCAAATGGAGGGCTGAGTCAAAATGTTTCTAGTATATGGAAGGACAAGGATCATAGATCTACTGTCGTGACATGGAAACCCAACATTTATTTTTGATTTTCTAGCACAAATCCTAATCTACGAAGGTTGTAGTGGAGTAGCCTATGTATACGCTTGCTGTATAGGGTGCAAGATGCGTACAAGTGGAAAAAATTATATTTTTGTCTCTGGAATTTAGTAACAGGGAAGATAAGTATGCATACAAAATTGGAACAAGTCCCTCTCTACAAGATTTCATAGGGTGAGGAAAATCTTGCTCTAACACTTTCTTGAGTAATCGAGTGAACCCTTTCGTTAGATCAACATAATCGGGGATGAAAGGACATAAAACGTTTTCCTTCCCTTGAAAACATTGGAGCTGGCGTAAAGTGGAAGGAGGAGATATATTAATAATAGCCTCAAACTTCAAGGGGTCTACTTGAATCCTGTGTATCGACACAATGAAACCAGGCAGTTTATCAGACTCCACACAAAAAATGCATTTGTGTGGATTTAAGCGGATACGATAATAAAGAAAACGTACGAAAATGGCCCTCAAATGCGTCGGGTGATATTGGCGATGCAGGCAATGCACTGGTAAATCATCAAGATAAGGTTGTTTGATGTGATTAATATCATGGAAAGCATAAGCCATAGCATGCTGAAAAGTCGTGCCAACATTCTTGAGACCAAAGGGTAATTTCTGGTAGGCAAACGTCCTCCAAGGAAAAATAACAGCGGTCATGTGTTGGTTCGCGGGTAAAATATCAATTTGATTATAGTCAGAGAAAACATCCATTAAAGAGAAGATTTTGCAAACTGGGGTTGTGTAATTGTCCTTAGAAAAAGCTTTATTTATGTCCCTATAATCTACACAGACACGGATGGTACCTTATTTATTATTCACCGAAACTAGACTGGATACCCAATCATTCAAAGCCATAGGATAGATAAAGCCAACTTTAAGAATTTTTTCATCTTCAATCTTGATAGAAGCATCTTTGGGCGGGTGAACTGGCTGAATTCTTTGTCGAATGGGTTTAGCATTCGGGTATGTATTAACCTCATGTACAACGATATCATGATCGATACCTAGCATATCTTCGTAACTCCAGGAGAAAAAATTCGTGGAATTCTTGGAAAAGGGATTTATACTCGTGGACATTGTCAGTAGAAAAAGAGGCTCCAATATGAACATTCTCCACGACTCTGGGTTTAATTTATATGTCGAGAGGGATGGTAGGTGAAATGTCTCTCAAGTTCCCTTCGTACAAAACATCATGTGATGACTCGAGAAATGAAGAAATAACCACAACAGTCAACGAAGTCGAAATACGTTGGTAACGCTCTATGGTGTCACATTCTAGAAAGAGAATGGAGCAATGATGCCCATCGTCCTAGTGAGTGTCTTCCATAGACATGACTAAAATGATCATCTCATCGGTAGAAAATATCACGTGAAATATATCAGGAGATGAATCATAGAGAGGAGGGGAGGGGGATTCCGATTGAATATATTGGTAAGAGGATTCGATCGTACTTAAACTCATCTTGTCACTGTAACGAGGGTAATCACCAGGGATAGGTACTACCCATGGGTCATATGATATAGGGGTTTCACGAATGGTGGTGGATATCATGTTAATAGAGGCAACAAAAGGAGGGAGAATATCGGGTGGTGTGATTGGAAATGTACCCATCAATGTTGAATCTTTCAGAAGACCCACTCTGACATTCTCATAACCAGTGTGTATCTTTGAGATGAAATGAACGTTGCTAGTACGAGAATCTGAATTAAAAAATTCCATTTGCTCAACAATAACAATCTTTCCTTTGTGTGGGAAACATACCACACGGAAAAGAGTAGACACAGTTGCACGCATGGAATCAATCCAGCTACGACCAAGTAAAAGGTTATAATCAAGAGGTGCATCGAAGACCTCAACTTCGACATTGACCGATTTAACTTCCAACGTAAAAGAAAATGAGGGAAGAACACCATAGGGTTGAAATCCTGTACCATTGAAATCCTTAAGTGTATTGTTTGATTCGATGAGGGTAGGAAAGCCAATGGACTTGCTATAAGTAACGAACATAACGCAATTCGAGGCTCCTTCATCAATAAAAATTCTACATTTATTCTTGTTTTCAACAACAACTTAGATTTGGAATGTTAACTGAGGAGAAATCCTTGGTACATGATATTCCAAGTCAAATATTATGAGATTAGTATTTGTGGGATCAATTCTACTGATGGCCTTTAACAATGCCTTCCATTGAACATGAAAACTTTGAAGGACTTTGAGAGCTGACATGGAAGAGGGTGCTTGCACAAGGTCTTCTACAATATTCTAGTTTTGTGCAGCACGCGCATGAGGATTGAACACAGACTTTCGAACAACGGCCTTGGGAAGAGCGAAAAGGACTGTATCGAGACCCATTATTTTGAGACAAACAGGACCATTTGGAGGTGAAGTTGAAGGAGAAGGTTGGACCAAAGAAGATGGTATATCATCAACGTTCTCTTTTAACGGAGAGTAATGTTTGGCTCGAGTTGCTACTGCAAATTCGCTCTTTTTAGAATCACCAGTACACATAAGGACATAAGAAGAGGTAGAAGGGGTATCTTGGTCATGAATGACCAGTTGGGTTTCCTGCTGAGAAGGGAAAGGTTGTGAAAAAATGATGAGTGTAGGAGGTATTCCGCTCCCTTGGAGGAACTTAGCAACCTCGACATATCTTGGACAATATTTCGTGTAATTATCATCAACAAAAATAAAGCACGGGTAATGAGGCTTATGTTTGTCTCTCTCATTAGTGATTTGCGTTTTGCATTTATCATATTGTGGATTATTATTCTTGTCCTCCTTGTTCTTACCCTTCCTTTTCTTTTTATTTTGATTCTTTCCAGTAGGTGTGGATTGAACAAAAACAACTTTGACAGTCTTACCGGTGGAAGGCGTAGGAGAAGGAGTATTTTGTGCATTAGAATTATTAGGTTTGGGATTGGTGTGACCAGATTGCATTGACTGGGTCTCAGCGTGGAAGGTGCCAATCAAACCATCAACAACATGAGAAGCTGTTGGAGGTTTTGGGGTAGGGTTTATGGAAGGACGAGGAGCATCAGGGATCATATTGTAAAGTGTTCCCATTTGCAAATAAACAAGATCGAGATACTAAGCACGAATAATCACCTTCTCTTCAGTGACAACAACACCCATGGTGACATCACGAGAAATAGGTCCAATGAGTGATTTGGTAAACCACTCAGCCAACAATTGATCTGGAAGAGGAACTTTAATTAAATGTCTTATTCTCCTCCACTCATGAATGTTGTTGGAATAGGGTCAGACCCAGGTTTCAACGCTTCAACAATGCACCAACAAAACCCCAACTACCAGCCCTTTTGGCAACACCTACAAAGCATATGAAGTCTCACTCGAGGTAGAGGCAGGGGGGTTGTAAGACTCAGGTGTCTACAACCAAGCTGGGACACAGATATGTGATTACAATAGTTAATACAACACTTAAACAACAATATACATTAGTTTTGGAATCTCATTCACATCGCAGATGAAAACATTAATATAGATCAACTCAGTAACAATAAAGATAAATTACTTCCCATCACTTAGCACATAGCATTATATCAGATCTAGCATTCATTTACCATAAATATAGAAATAATCATCCATACATCCATTCAACATATATAAAGATCAATACACTAAGAGATAAACAACATAAACAACATCACAACATTTCACAAAGCACATCAATGCAAGATATATGTGATTCACCCTAGTTTGGGGCTACGTCCACCAACTTCTTCTTATTTATTAGTCTTCAGGCTCCTTACATTCTTCTTCTCTTGTGCATAAAGCCACAAATCCCAACTTCACAGTGGGCAGGTTATCTACGCACAACGCACTAGATCCACCTTCCTCAAAATCAGGTCAAGGCATAGAGCCAACTGCTTGATAGCACAAAGCCTTACACAGTCTGTCTGTACAAAGCACTTACAACTTCTTGAACTGATCCAATATTAACCTACTATGCACTTATCCACTAGTAGTTATGCACTAAGCTGATTATAGTACTTATTACATTGCTAGATACTTATTTATATGTTTACACAAAGGCCTAAAACATGGGTAAACCCATGGGCCAACATCCCATACCCATTACATAAACCCTAGAACCCTTTGTTGGGTCCAAAAGCTTTCCAAATGAGTGAGATCGTAGATCTATGATCTTGTTGGGTGCTCCATCTTTGACCATCTTGTCGAAGTCCAAAAGTGGTCAAACACGACCAATGTTTCCTCAAAACTTGATCAAGGACCAACAGGTCCCCAACACTCACCTGTGACTCATCCCGAGTCACTCAAATCCGGGCAATGCTACTTGAAAGGCCTTAAGATTGGCTTGAGCTCCCTCGACTTGCTTCTTCAGTAGAGCTTCTTGCTCGAAAAAATCCTAAATCACTTGCTCAATAATAGATCCTTCCATATGTTGTTCCACTATCACAACCAATTGGTCTAGTTGTGAACCTTGGACTTTGATCTCTTCAAAAATCGTGCAGTCTTCGTCCTGCACCGGCTAGAGTCTCTGTGTCACCTCCATGATGTTTCTCTAGATAACAATAATCTGTTGTTGGACTGCATGTTGTTCCTATGATCCTTTCATCTTCTCGCCTATAGTAAGTAGCTTCATCTACACTTGCATGGTGGAGGACTTATGTTTCACCTCCTGGAGTTGTGCTTCCAATTTCCTCAGCTCCGGATATTTTGCAAGGAACTCATAGGTCTGCGCACTTTGATCACTCAGTTTCTTACACTCTGAGGTGAGTGTTTTGATTCTTTCTACTGTGTTCTTGGAAGCTTCTTCCCTTTGATTGCGCACTTATTTTAGAGTGATTGACATTGTTTGGATCTCTAGCTCCATTACTCTTGCTTGAATCTGCTGAATGGCCTCAGTGAGCTTCCCCACT